>JAPYYT010004187.1:0-10551 GCA_030522565.1 Ceratosolen corneri | reverse complement strand
TTGTTGCGACTGCAGCCACGTCTTCGCCCCATCCCCCCATACTTGATAATTGGCCCAGACAGTGTACTAGCCGTTTAATAATCAAAGGTAACTCCTCTCCTTATTTTTCCACGAAACGAGTTAAAATCAACGATTCTTCTAACCGTCATTTCAAATCATATTGTAAATCCATTCGATAACATTTATCGCCGCTACTATTATAATTTGCTTATATCTAAACTCGCATAAATGTATTGCTTTATACTCATTCAATAAATTATATTTCAAGCACATTACTCCCACGACTTGTATATTTGAATCTCATTTCTATCATCCTCTTTCCACTATCCGTCTCTCTTCGTTCATAGATTGGAGAGAGAATTTACACGCGGTTATAATCCCGAACAATATGTTGTATATGAATATCTATAATGAGTTAAAATCATTTTAAAATCATTTATATTTTAAAATAATATTTTAAATCATTTTAACTCATTATAGATATTCATATACAACATATATGTAAAAATTTAAGTAATTACTTAAATTATCTAATAAAAGGATTTTTATTTTTAAACTAATTTTACTAGTAGATTCGGTTGTGTACTATTAATATGTAACATTATATTATAATATTTATAATATATTATAATCTACGTGTAGATTAAATTATAGCATTAACATCTTCAATATTAATTTTTATTTTTTTTTAATTCAAATATTCTAAACAATTTTGAATATCGCGTGTCATAGACAGCACCAGTTACCATTTTTCAGTTCTTTGTTAGCAATCAAATATCAAGTGAATGTAGTTATAATAAATAATCACTTATCAAAAAATATTTATTCTTAAAGTATGTGCTGCCATGCATTTCCGAAAGAAACTTTTAATTTGAATAAAATTTATCATGTATTATTTATTACATACAAATAAATAATACTGGTATATATATTCAGTATAATGAAAATTCAAAATTTTTCAATAATATTTGTTTAATTTCAGATCATCAAGTATTTATAAATATTTAGTGTATTTAATTTTTTTAATTTTATTTTATTTACTATTATTTTTTATTTGAAATAAAATAAATTATATTATTTTATTAATAATTATTTTAATATGTAAAGACAAAAAATAAATTTTGTTATATTATAAAATATTCAAAAAATTGTTTTTCTGTTTCAAGGTTTACCTTTTTTTTTTTGCAAATACTTTAGATTTCTTTAAAATATTACACGTCACTATTACATTACTACATATTACTGTTGGTTACATAGAATATATCTCATCAGTATAGACTTAGTTTAGTATTCTAATACTATCAGTAGGATTTCAACTTATTATTTGTAGCGACAATTACAATAATAAGATAAAGATATTTTAAAAGCTTAAGCAAGAAAGACCATAGAACACCTTTTAAAGGGCCATGTTACTGATATTAATTATTACCTATAATAAGGACAATACATTTTAATCGATGTATTAAGAAGTCAATTGAATACAATTATTATACTTGACTGCCTTATTATATAATTTCTCTGCCCTCATAAGCATGTAACAAAAATTTTATAAAATAATTTTAATTTTCGGATTCATTTATTTTTGTTTTAATGTGTATTTGTTAATATTTTAATTATTAATTTTATAAAATGAATGATAAATAATAAAGTAAATGCTTTTGAAATTAGGAATGATGTATATTAAATTTAATGTAAAATAATAGAGCTTTTATATAGCTATATACTTTTATATATAATTAATTATATATAGATTTGTTTTCAATTTGATTTTTGTAAGCATAATTTAATAAGAAATATTGAGTTAGGCTAATTAAATAAGCGATTATTTATATAATTAAAAGCCCATGAATTTTCGAAATTTTAGATATTTAAATAATAAATCATTTTTCTTTATAATTACATAAAACTTTTTGCATTATTCAGTTAAACTGTACTTATACTTTTTCAGCAATTTTGTCATTAAATTAGGCTTAACTGCTTGTCTACAAGTAATTCACTATAGTGAAGAAAGAGAGCTAGTAGAATTTTTTTTAGGATATTTTTGAAAAAACGATTTATTATAACTTATTATTATATTGATATATTGTAACTAATATTTGAACCTCTTATATAAATAAATATAAATTAATTACATAATAGTATGCATATAATATAAAAGAAGAAAATTATCAAGTAAATGATTTATTATACTAAATAATTCTGTTTCAATCAAAAATTTTTTTTTAATTCGTTAGCTAACATCGGAATTTAAATTGCCATTCAAATAAGGTTCAACAAGTTTTATAGATTATATTGATATGACCAAGTCCATTATTATATTTTGCTTGTTTTATTACAATTGAAAATGATAATTTAATTAATTTCAATTAATTAGTTATACCATTAAATCTAATCTCTGTCATTTCAATAGATGAATGAATATGTTTTAATTTTTTTCATTAACTGATAATTACTAATAATCATATTAAAAATTAATAATTAGATTTTATTACATGAAATAAATTACTTATTAAAATATCTTCATAAATAAAACCATGGAACAGCAATTTTTTGAAAAATTGTTAAAGTAAACGTAATAAATATAATGTATTAACAGTACTTGTATGGTAAACATTATTATAAAGATTTTTATTCAGATAAATTATTATTAAATTAAAATTCAATGACTGAGAATCATTTTAAAAACCTTATTATCAATATTTTATTATCAATAATTATAAAAGTGTGAACAACGTCAATAGATAAAAATTGTTTGTAATAAAATAATGAAAATTATCTATAAAAATAATTATGATTGAAAGTTTAACTCGAAACTATTCGTTGGACTCGTTGGATACTTTTGGAAAATTTGCCTAATTCATTTAACGATAGCTTTGCACTTATCTCTTCAACTTGTCCTCAAGATATAATTATTGTTGAAAACTGCTTATCTACGTTAGGTTAGTACATGATAAAATAATATTAAATATTATTTTTAAGGATATTAATAGATAAAGTCTGAAGAGGAGTTATGTTAAATAGTAAGAATATAGCATATTGTATAATAAAAAATTATTTACATGTAAACAAATCAAATTAATGATTATTATGTTGATAGAGTAATAATTTTATTAATATAAATAATAACTATTTAAAATGTATTATCTATGTATTGTAAATTATTTTCTGGTAATTCTTGTAGGTATTAGTATACACTTATGTACCATTTGTTATGAAGCATATTGCACTTGCAAGCACCTGGGCTTCCATTCGTCTTATCTAGTAATAGTTTGCGTACGTGTTTCCTCGTCTGCTTCATTTCCGGTAGTCGAGTAATGTGTTAAAACATAACGTGGAAGTAACATAATATTGGTAATTGAATGAAATCAATAAATTAGACAATTACAGAAGTGATATTATAATTTATTAAAAAGAAATTTATTCAAAAGAATGAAATCAATAAATTAGACAATTACAGAAGTGATATTATAATTTATTAAAAAGAAAACGGTAATTTAATTACATGTCATTACTTTTATTCAATCCATTAACGATGTAATAGTGCTACTATTCCAATAAAATAAATTAATAATAAATGGTTATTATCAATAACGTAAAAAAGTAAAGGATGGGTGATGCTATAAAATTGATTAAACACTGAATCTAGTGAATTAGCAAATGTCAAGATTTTTCAGTAATATTTTTAATTTTTTCTGCCCGTTTAATAACATTCATAATATAAAGGTCAATAGTACTGAATAAATAGAATTTAACACATAAGAAAGTGTTATTAGGCTTACATTTAAATCAGTGGTAAAATAACACAATAGCATATGACTTCGTATCGAAGAATATCGAAGAATTCTTAGTTTGCCTAGAGATTAAGCTAAAGTACGTGATTATCAGAGCCATGTTAACGACGAATTATGCAATCGATAATTTTCTTACCTTCATAAGTTCACAGATGATATTTATTATGTTATTATGTTTATTATAAATATTTATTATGTTCCTAAGTTGAACCCTACTTTTTAGCTTACTTAACATCTATACAATGTTTGTAGTTCTAAGAGATATTTTCAGATGTTGACTTTTTAATTTTATGAATGTCAGACGTATCGATATTATGTGTATTCTTTCTAAGTATGATATTAAGTTTATCTATATATTCTAAAGAGGATATACAAAAAATATGTATTGGTTCACGTACTTTTTGTATTATAAAGAAAAGATTTTGTAAAGAAATGTTTTAACCAATTATATAATTTTAATTTTTAATTAATTTTCTCAATATGCTACATAAGTTGTATATATAGAATTGCATTAAACAAAAATATTTATTATATAAATTTTCTATAAAAAGTTCTAAATCTACAGAATAAATTAAATATAAAAATCAGCAAATAGATAATTGTATAGAAAAATCTTAATATATATATATATATACCTTAAAAATCATTATAAATACAGTAGTATAAAATAATATAAAGTACAATTAATTACTTTTTGACAGTAAATTAATAAAATTCTTTAATTTTTTATTTAACTATTTGATTGCATATCTATAAAAGAAAATTTTATGAATAAAACCATGCCGCATTTTTAATTTTATTACAGAAATTTTTAATGGCGAAATGGTAATGTTAAACATTTAATAACTCTGGCAATATCACCTTGAAAGCCTTTGGGCTGTTGCCAACAGCTATTAACTCTCTGTTCGAAATTCCACATCTAATTTACCGTTTTTGTATTATAAATTTTTTTTTTTTAATTACTGAGGTGACTAACTTATTTAAATGTCTTTCTAATATATGATAATTACATATATTTGGATAATTACTATATTATATAATTAAGTATTTCAAGTGGTTATATTATCATAATCGTAAAAATCAAGATTTAACCTATATTACAAGTCGAGAAAACTGATAAATAAATTAATAATATGACGATCATGTATAAACATACATGATTTTGCATGTCACTATGGCTGTTTATAATTGATACCAGATTTTTAAATTATATACGTATGACATTATTTTAGAAATTTTTTGATTTTTATTAAAAAATTTTCGTTATAAAACTGCAGCCTTGAAAAATTACACTAGTGAAAATAATATATAAGACTTTTAGGATAACATCACTAAAAGCATTCATCATAAACTGTAGTAATAAGCTTTTGAAGTTACACCTAAGATTAAAACTTTAAAGCCAGTCTACAGTCATTAAAAACGGAGTTATGCGTTAACACATATAAATGAATCTTTAGTCGAGTATCTTAATAAGAAGTTGGTGATTTATAGCAGTCAGATCATTCTTCTGTTCGAACTGCTAATGGTTGCCTTCATTGCTTATTTTGTTAATTTAAATGATACTTTTCTTCTTTTTTTATTTTGATAAATTTTAAATCAGTAATTTTTTATATCCATCGTATTACGAATATATTTTTATTGCAAAAGACAAGATTTTATAATATATTCGTGTTTCATCTATAAATCTGAAATGAATAGTTTTATATTACATTTTATATTATATTTTCACTACAATTATTATGTTTATTTATTATATTATGTATATTTACTTATATTAATTATTTATTACTGTACTATTTGTATTTTATACTATAGTTATATATTAGTTCTAATTAGTTCCTATAATCAATTGAATTTTATTGATTTCTAATGAAAGTAATTTTTGGAATTTATTTGAAGTAATAATTCATATATAGTAATTTATAGGAATTATAGTAATAATTAAAAAACCATTTTGTAATAATAAATTAATCATTTGTGAAATAACATATATAATTTATTTAATTTGTAACTATGTGTAATTATGTATAATTATCTATAATTCGTAAACTGTGATTTATGTAGTTGTATAAAATTCTTTAACATATTAATTATTACATTCAATATTTCTTGTTTATTACAATATTTTTATATTTTTACGAGCAAAAATAAAAATAACATTTAAAAAATTGATTGTAATTATTTATTAAATTATGTTATTATTAATATTAGATAGAAATACGTTTTGTCTGAGTAATTTATTTTATAAATTTGATATAATTATTCATTTTTAACATATTTATTCTATTATTTGATTTCTTTAAATCATTTTTAGTTTTTTTAAGTATTCTCCTATATCCTATATGTGTTAAATACATGATATAATATTGCTTTTATGTATATATATGCATCATAAAAAATCATCTTCATCGATAATGTTATGTAAATTTGTGTATATAATAAAATTATGTATATGTAATAAAATTAGTTTATGCTGATTTTTTTATATTAAATATACTATCAACTGTATTTGTGGAAAATTGATTTCTAGTATTCAATAAATCTTATACGTTATAAATTACAATAAACAATTAGAATTAACAAATTTGATAGGTCCTTTACTATCACGTAAATAATTTAAATAAGGTAATTTTTTAAACTAATTTTGTATATTAAAACTAATTTAGTTACAGAAGTAAAATATAACAAAATTTAATGTAATGCTTCAGATCAATTTACAATATATATTTATTCACAGATCCTATTAAAAATAATCGTCTTTAATGTTATCTAAGCATATTTAAAATATATTGTCAAATCGATTACCCGCTAATTATCAAACCCATTTCTCACGTTTTATCTAATATCGCGCTACAGTTTTTTACTTTTATTTAATGGTATATATATTTATTTAATTGTACATTGTATATATATATATATATATATAATTGTATGTTTATACAATATATAAATATATATTGTATACATTGTATATATATGAATGAAGAAATAAACATAAGTTTATTCATTACATATTACAATTAAAAATATCCCCTAATTCTCTTGCTGTATCAAAGTAAGTGATACCATTAAAGCTATTCCATACTACCGCTCTACAGCTTCTCAATGACATTTCGTGATATTCCATTTCTCTTGGTTAACAATGTGGTACGCATACATAACGAGGCTCCAATTTCTGTAGCTTGGTTAATAGATATTCGGTTTCTTTTAAAATAAACAAAATTCAATTTTTATTTATTTTAAAATCTTGTTAATTTATTTTCATTCTTCAAAAACGTATTTACAGAAAACAAGTTTTATATTATTATAATAATAATCTAATTATGCAATAAATATCTTATTCTTTTTTTACTAATAAACTTTACACGCGTTACCATCATATTCTTTCAATTACCTTGTTTTAATATTTTCATAATTTTTCAATTATCAATTAGTTATTTAATCATCATATATAATTATATAATAATAGTTAATTATATTTACCATACTTCTAAATATTGAATATGATAAAAACTGTATTGAAACTAAATAAAAAACTATATAACCCTCGACAATGTTACTACACTGAAATAAAGAGGAATGTTGAACAACAGAGAATTAATAAATAATATTATCTACCATCATAATCATCATTATATTTTACAACCTTCAATAAATGAAATATAAATTAAATAATAATGTGCTTGTGTCTTTGAACAGCGTCATTAGTTCTACATAAATAATATATATAATTATGTTTAAATATATTTAATAGCAATATTAAGTATTTGAACAAATATACAATTAGAAAAAAAAAACAGAACAAATGTATAATCATACAAAAAATATGGAAAAATTATAAAATAATTATATAGTGAAGATAATTTTATACTTTTCGTTATTATAAGCATATATACAATAGTAAGTAAAATTAAAAAAAATATTAAATATTGTAATCTTCATTTGGAGATAATTTCTAAAAGACAATTTTTTACAGGAATATTTTAATTATTTCTGTAACAATAATAATTTTGTTTAAATTTTTGTTTACCAGTGGCTGGCCTCACATTACTGAATATATGTAATATTTTTGTATGAAACATTAATATAGTTTTCATTGTGATTTTATTAGGTGTACCTATAAATATTTATTTTAATATCATGTATTCTTTCATCATGTCAAATCTGAAATACTTGTCTTATTATTATTATATAAATATTGTGATTCTTTTTTAATTATTCTGAAACTTTTGTTCATGAATATTAAAGTATTTATTTATGTGTTGTATTAAATATTCGTTTATGATATCATATACATTTAAAATAAAATACATTATATACTATAATTATGTAACGATTAATTTTAATTATTAAGGATTCATAATACAAATACGAACTAAATTATCTTTCATAGAACTATGAATACAAATTCGAATGAGTGCTTATTATAGTATTTAAAATTCACTATAAGAATTGTAATAATACTATATATAATTCTTATATAATAGAATATACTAACTTCAGAAAAATATGAACGGTAAATATAAACTTAAAAAAAGACTCAAATAAATTGTATTGAAGACAATCTTATTTAAATGTAAGTTCAATGTACCTATTTAGTATCAGATATTACATTTACGAATATACTTTTTGTACCTTTCATGTTATAAATTATTATAAAATACATAATATAATTATAAATATACAATTTACGATTTATTATTTTGCTCTTTTCTTTAAAATTCTTTTTTGTAAAATGCTATTATAAAGTATTTATTGAATAATCAATTACATTTAAATAGGTTATTATTAATGTCTTTTAGATTTAAAAACAGTTTAAATAATTTTTCAAAAATATATGAAAGTTGAAATATTAATATTATAATTCTAATAATAAGTATTATCGTAAAGCTACGTGAAAATTCAAATTAATTTTGTATTAATCTGATTGGAAATACGAAACAGGCTATGAAACGTAATATAAAAGTTGGATGATATTTAATGAAGCACTACACTCTGGCATTCGTAAAATTTGTTCAAAACTTTAGTCAAGTGTTAAATTAGTTAACTTTATATACTATACGATGGTAAGAACGCAAACACTTAGTAGGTAAATTATAAGCTAAGCTCTTCCATAACTTTCCAACATCCCCGGGGTAAATGTAATGTTCAATATATAGATAACTCTTGCTCATGAATTTTCTAATTAAAGTCTATTTTAAGATTACAAAAAAGTTAATAAATTTATTACTTTAATTAAATTTTAAAATTTGTATTGTTATGCCAATATATTTTTTATTGAAGCAGATGACTTACTTATTTAAAAATATACACAATCAATTAATTGAAAATTTGAATTAATTTAAACTTAGCTTAAAGTAAAAATATTGTGATATTTTAAAGATATTTAATTTTGATTAAAATACTAAGATGATAATTTTGTTTTTAATGATAAAATAAGATTATAAGCTTACTATTAAGTTACTTAAAATGTATGTATTATAAATACTGATAACATTCATTTCATAGTTTTACAAAGTAATGTTATAGTTGTCTTTTTTTAATCTGACGATAAATATCAAAATCATTAATAAATGACTTCTCGACTGTAATTTACTTTATATTAGCTGCAACAAAGTAATTTTAAATTACACTATTTTATGATGAGAATAATACAGTAAGTTAATTAGTAAATAGTAACAAGTCAATTTATCTCAAAGTAATAATGGTTGATAAAAATGAAACATTTCGGATTTTTTAGATTTTAGTAATATATTAAACCGATTTTATGTGATTACAATAAATTTTGTAATAAATTTATTTTGTATTAGTCATCTAAAAATAAAAATACTTTTCTTATGTAATATAATATTCATTTTTAAATAAAATATGTATATTTCTTCATAAAATTATATATTTTGTTTTATTATGAATAAAAAGCATACGGCATTTATTTGTAGGTTTTGCAGTAAAGTTAAGACCATTCAAAATTCCTTTCCCTTTAGAACAGTTTTCAAATGATGTCTAGACAGTAAATTATTCTTTATTTCTTTGCATTTACTTCACATATCTTTGTAAAGAGCATTTATTCGTTGCATGTTTAAGACACTTGATGCTATTATCCGATTTGCTGCTGTTATTATGCACCTTATTTTTTCCTTTTTATTTGACTTAAATCAGTTATTTGATATTTAAAAAGTTTTAATATTTTTAATATGTAATATAATATTTGTAAAATGTTTTAATATTAAAATTAAAATTGTACAATTATTATTTATATTTAAATATACACACTTTATAAATTATTTGAATATAAATAAAGGATTTTTTATGCGGTTACGAGATTCACATTAAAAATTATATTACTTAAATATTATTAAATAAATAGTAATACCAAAAATAAGAAACCAACAGACAATTTTTATATCTACATATTTATATAACTAAGTTTCATATATACGTAATAAATAAAATAAATGTAAACACTTAAAAGCAAGTTTAACAAACCATAGCAAATTGATAAAAATTAAAAGAGTACAAGATAAAAAAGGAAATTATATGAAAAAAATTTATCATCTTAGTAATAAAATAAAGACGAAAGCGGAAACTCATTAGTTTTATCATTGTTGAGAGGTATCCTTTACCTAGCTCTCGTGGGCTCAGCTTTACCTGTTCCGACGGACTACTGATAGGGAATTTACCTGCTTGACTGTATGCACTCCTTGATATTAAGGAGTGGGAATATAATAGGACTGATGGTGTTGGTAGGATTAATTAAATC
>JAPYYT010004186.1:0-26088 GCA_030522565.1 Ceratosolen corneri | reverse complement strand
CCACTACCACCTCCACCACCACCACCACCACCACCACCACTACCACCACAGCAGCAGCAACCAAGGCCAGGTAAACGGAAATGCTCGGAGAACGCTGCTGGACTTATTAAAGCGTGCATGGGCGTAGATGAGAGCGCTGGTGGTCCTGGTAAGAGACTACTCTCTACTGGCAAGGATGATACGTCTAAGAAGGGCTTCAACATACTGTCCAAGAGCAAAAAAGGTGTCTATTCCAATGAAATATGAAAATGAAAATTACAAAAGCATAAGATCAAGTGTACATGATGGAATAAGTAGGTCTTTGTTGGTATAGATGATTCATTTAATATTTGGCCTTACTTTTTATGAATCTAAAAACAAAATGTATTAATAAAATATTTGATTATCCCAAAAAAACTATTAGTTACGACTATCATGTACTATTATGTTAATTTAATAATAAACCATCTACACAATTTTACTTAATAATTTTTTAAATCAACTAAATATTCTAGAATTAGCAAAAATTTTATAAATATTTAATGAAATTAATTTTTTTCTCTACTTGAAACAACAGGATGACAATAAAAACTAATTTTTTCACCGTAAATTTTTCTATAATTTAAGCCATATTTCTAGAGTTGAATGTAATGACAGTATTAAATTATTTATAATTGATGAATAAAGCTTCAATTAAGATTATTGATTTACTTATAATGCATGGAGAAATTGCTCATTTACAGTAAATTAAAAAAAAAATTAAAGTAAACAATTGAGTGGACATCTTGACAAACCAGATTTTAAAAAGTTGACTCAAAAGAGGACCTTTTAAATTTATCTTTTTTAGTTTTTTTTTTTTTTTAGATAATTTGATACTGTATTTCGAAAATTTTAGATTTGTTTGTCAATTATATTTATTTATTATATTTATATCTTATATTTGTGTGATTTTATAATTTATAGATATGTTTGAATAATTAGAATATATTCAATAGCATTAAAAATATACTATTTTTCCAGTTCAAGGACCAATGCTTGTGGATATAGAATCATCTGATGATGAACATTCGCTTGATATTTCTGGAAAATTAAAAATAAGAGCATCAGATGAAATGTGCACTGGATCTCCAAAGTCTAAAGATCAAAAGTACTTAGATTTTTATTTTTATTAATTGTTTTAATATTCTAGAAGTGCGGCAACTTGTACAATTTATTATTTTTATTGTTAAATTAGATATTCATTTCTTCAATCCATCTAGTTACTAATTACATTTTAATTTATAAATTATTAATATTAGTGACATGATAAGAACATATATTAAGAATCTTACAATTACATTTTATATACCTGTGCATATTTGTAGATCTTTGTTATTGTTGTATCGAGTAATTTAATGCTAAAATATTGATAAATTTTTTAATTCTTATTTTTATTAAACTTTTCAGGATACATGATTTTTTAATTTTTGAAAGTAAATGAAAAGCTTTTATTTCATATTTATATTCCATTCATTTATATTTTGAGTCTTAAATTTCCACGAAAACAGAATTAATATAAAATTAAACATTTATAAGAATTGAAATAAAATTTGTATCTAAAATAAATTTGCTAAGAATAATGTGTTTGGCATATAGCACATTAAAAAAAATTCTTTATTTCTACCTATACATATACAATGTGAATGTTTAAATACTTTGTATACATTAATTTCACAATATACAAAAGATATTGAATTTCGTCATTTTTTGTTTGCCCTTAAGCTACAACTCAAATAAATCAAATTACACTTACAAGTAAAACAAAGTTGCAAGGATAAATAATACCCTTAAATAAAGAATGTTACAAATTAATTAAATTTCAGGAGTACATCAGTTAGTACGACGTCCGTTGGATTACACTCCAGTCTACAAAATTACAACCCAAGCAATATCCGTACACAACGTGAAAGTAGATTGCTTACAATTAAGCAGCTTCAGCAACAGCATCAACATCAACATCAGCACTCACACCATCAACACTCGCATCATCAGCTGCACCATCAACAGCACCATCAACAGCAACAGCAGCAACAATTTCAACAACAACAGTTGCTTTTGCTGCAGCAGCAACACCATCAATCACAATTGCCGCAACAGTCACAACAATCGGGCACTGCAACAAGTGGCGGTTCGACCACAGTGATGAAAGAAAGGTTGCGAGGCACCTCTGTCTCAAGTAATGAGACCATCGGTTTGAGCGAGGTGACGACGAGGCGTTCGGTTCGACAAAGCGTAGCCTCGCCTCTTGCTGCCCCTGCTGGTAATACGAGGGGCGCGTCACGCTCCATGGAAGATGTTAATCGAAGGAAAACTCGAAGTGGAGCCGCCGGTGAGTAAGTCCGTAATAACTTCACACGTCTACGTGGCATTATTAAAGAAACACAAAGCGAATATGGGTATTAATCAGGAGAGGAAAACTACTTTATTGAATGAATAATTAAATTGATACGTAATGTTGGCTGCAATTCTATATGAAATGAGATTATTAAAAAGTCTCTAACATGTTATAAAAATTTCGATCTGGAACTGATCTTTTAATCAAAAATATCTTATAAAGGAAAAATTGTATTCTGCTATAATGATGTGCATTGAAAAATAAAATGCTATTAAATAGACAAGGGAAATTTAAATGATGAAATTTAAAATATTTTAATGTTATACTTAATAATTATTATTTTTAAATAGAAGAAATCATTTGTATATCTTGTAATATAATTAATGGTTATGTATATATTTAAATATATAATTAATTTCTATACTAGCAAAACTAAATTTTGAAATAATTTTTCTCATATGAATAATTAATTATTATAAATATATGAAATAAAATTATGAATGTGTTACAAAGTTCAATTAAACTCCTACCTTAAGATTGTCTTAAAGCAGTTTACCCAATATAAAAGTTATATTATATCTGTTGAGAATGCAGACAGGTAAAATAAACATAGTTAGAGATATTTTTTTTTTTTTTATGTATTTACACAAATTAAAAGAGATGCAAGTAAATAATGATTAATTTATCACTAGGAAAAAATACAATTTATATATTCACACACACACACATAAATATGTAAATTTTTTATTTTGGGTTAATTATTTCATTTAGAGAAGTTTTATATTGAAATTTTATATCACAATAACTTTCAATAGTATCTATAAACTTTTTAATAGTATTCATATGAAGTATTATGTAAAACGTGAATGTTTAATTCCAAATATAATCTGAAAACAAATATTTCAATGCAAGTATACTTTCTCTGTGAGGTTTTGATTAGTTTATGCTCTTTAAAAGACTGATAATCTGTATCATTATATTATTTCAATTTTGTTCCTTCATAAATCATAAGCATAAATTTATTTAAGTACAATCATTGTACTTAACTATGAAATTTTTATTTTATTCTTATCCTTTCCTTAGTTAATATAAAATTCTTTTATGTATGCTTTAAATAATACCATCTATGTAAATCTATAATTGTTTATATATATATATATATATTTTTTTTTTATAATTTAGTTTAATTAATTTTAATATGATAGTGGGTATAGATTTAAAATTTTTTTACTAAATAGAAATACGCCATTGTTCATATACTTATTGGTATAAAATTATAGTTAAATAATAAAATTAATAATAAACATTAATTTTTATCACAATTTATATATTCATATTGATTTCTATAGAAAAGAAAATTTGTTTAATAATGTTTATGAACGTTCAAATTATATTTTAAAAAACAAGGCTTTAAATAAGAAAAATGTTTAAATAATCAAATATTTATTTATTGTACCAACTATTTATTGTATAAAAGTAATGCTATATTATGGTTGATCATTAAACATTCGAGATTATCATATAAAGCAGAAATTTTTTTTAAATGTATGAGATTAGATTGTATATAATTATTTAAGATGATACCTCATAAATATACAAAATATGACGAATTTTTCTAATTAATAAACTGCAAATGGTACGTATCTGCTTATTGAATATCATCCGAGACACATTGCATATTAAATATAACATACATAACAGAAATTAAATAAAAAAAATAACAACAGATACACATATTTTAACATAATGCTTTAATAGAACGACCTCGTACAGCGGGAACGATTTTTTAGTGTCAGCCGAAACAGCAGATCAGGCAAAAAGGAGGCGAATTTCTCGAGAAAACAAATGACCTTTGGAAAGCAACCTTGACAGTGATTAGCTACTGTCGCTCGTCAAGGCCACTCTATTTAATCGTCTGTCTGCTATCAGTGGCTATGATATCTATGTATGGCTGCATCCCACCTGGTGGAAATTCGTTATGCATCATTGAACAAAACTATCAGAGCAAAAGCAAAAGCAAAAGCAAAAGCAAAAAAAAAGCAATCGTGTTAAATGTATTTTCTGCTCGAGGACTGACTGACCAGGGGATACCGGAAGGACGAAGGATTGTTCTTGGATTGTGCTTTATTGACTTTCTATTAATGACTTTCTGTTTTCTTTATTGTAACATTTCTTCTTTATATTTTTTCGATTGAGAACAACCTAAAAATTTTGACAGTAAATTTCCTAACATCCCAGTGATTGTTAGTAATCGAATAAAAAAATTAATTTTTTTATTTTTATTTTTTTATTTTATTGTCGACATGATGTTAATTTATTAGAATTTAAGACGTATACTTAAAGCTATGATAAATGAAGTAACTGACTAGCTTTTCTTAATTCTCCTATAATGTTGTTGAAAGATTTTTTCACTTGTGTTTAGCTGAATAATTTGATTGAATTGTTCGTTATCATTTGAGATTAAATTTATTTGAGACATTCAAATTTTTATAATTTTTGGATTCCATTAATAATGAAAATAATAAATATGTTCTTTAACTATCAAACGTACAAAGAAAAATTTACTTTTTCAACTTCGACAAGACTTGAACCTGACTAAAACATAAGTAGTTTTATGCTACAAATAAAATAAAATTTAATTTTCGATTCTATTCACTGCAATTGGTAGTAATGAAAGGCCAGATGGTATGTCTTATACAAACGGACTATAATTGCCATAATGTTAGTGTAAATTTGATTTTGTAAATTAAAAAAAATTGTTTTTTAAAGATGTCAAATAGGATCAAGCTGCTAAACCATAGTTAAACTAAGAGACTGTTTATAATACAATTGATTAAAATACACTATTAATATTTTTTTATTCTATCCAATTTGGCTCTCATTTACATTTAATTAAAATTAATATATTAATATGATTTATTTACCATACTCATTTCTACGGTGAAAATTTGGAATTCCGTTTTTATAATTATGTTTTTATAATTGAAATATGTTTAAGGCAAAAATGTATATTTCATACAGAAAAAACATAATTATAAGTAATAATGTATTAATTATAAAATTAGGATAATATCTATAAAATCTATTTGCATATTGAATAAAGTCAACCAAGTAAATTATAAATGCAATCTATTAGTTGATTTTAACGGAGTACAGAGTTAGCAGATGACTAGGATAGAGTAAAATCTAAAAAAAGATTTATTTTATACTTATCAGAGAAAGAAGCAAAATAAATGAAATGTAGATAAATAAGTCATACTTAAATTTACACAAATAAATACAAAAATTTGTAACTAATAATAAAAGGGTAGAAGAATGGAAGTGTGAGAAAAATAAGCAGAGAGAGAAGTTGATAAAATGTTAACTTCAATAAGTAATATATGAATGAATATATTTTGTATATAATTTCTTAAAAAAGTATATAGAGCACTTTACATTGTAAATATTAAGTCTGTTTAAATTTTTATTAAAGGAAGAAAATTTAGTGATAATTAAAATCGTGCAACTTCACTGTCCTTATTACGATTATGTTAATCATCATGCAACCATTTTATATTATTATTAATATTTTTCAAAAAAAAACTTGTATATTTAAGAAAAAAGCTCGTTGATTATATCTTCCTTGCCTAGCATTCTCTTTATAGGTACACAGAATAAAAAATGCATGCGAACGAGACACAAATTTTTCTTTTATTCATTTTATATAAATAAAATAGATACTTTTATTTATTATGCAAGTATATTCAATTAATTCATAATGTTATATTATTCGTATAACGTATAAAATATGAAATTAATAATAATATTAATTCGAATACATTTCATGATGTTTAAAAAGACAAACAAGAAAAAATTATGTGTCAGTGAAAAATGCATTTTTTCCTATCGTAATTATATATATTTCTATTAATTTTTGTCATCGGGTTAGGGTTTGCTCTCAACTACAGTGCATCACACATATGTAATTCTGTACAATAATTAATCACACGTTTTCTTTTATTTTTATTTTTTTACTCGGAATATACGGATATTAATTTGTATGATATAAAGTTAATTTAATAAATACAAGTGTCTATCATTACTTATAGAAAAACACATACAGCTACTTATATTGCTTCGTCTATTTTATATTAAATGTGTTTTATTTTTCATTTTTTCTTTTAAGTAAAGATGTACATTAACAATCACTCTTAAATAATGTGGTTTTATAACTAATTAGCTCAATAATTAATTTAAAATAAAAAAAATATGTATGATATTACACGAATAAGAATGTTTATAACTGTATGTCGTAAATATAAAAACAAATGTTGAATATTTATTTTTACATTAAACTTTTTACATTTTTAAAGTGCCACATACTAAGTACCTTCTAGTGTAAACAAATATGCTACAAATTATTTTACATATGTATAAAATTTTATCATTTTTTGAATATTTTATTGTACATCTTAACTTAATTAGAAAACTAAATTAAATTCATAACTAAGTTTTATCAATTATCGATTTTCTATTGATTCAATGACTTTAATGTAGCCTCTCCATACAGAAGTTAGAGTGAAAGCCATTGTCATTTGCTTAAACCTCTTGCTTATTTTATTACCCTTCTTTTGTATTTTTTGCAAATTAAATTATATTCGTATCAAGCCCAGTTTAAATTATTTAGTAACAACGTTGGTTGTCATGCATGAAAAATCGTTTCAATAGAAGATTGTGCTCGCCATCTTTATTTATTGTACATAATAGCATGCTTATATTCATTCGAAAAAGATAGCGGGCCAAGAAAGGAAGAGGAGCTGTATATATTTATAAAATAATGCGAATTATAATAACAAAGGCGAGCGAGAGAAGAGTAAATTTAAATTGATCTATACTCTATAATGTGATGGGGTGAAGTGTAATGTAAAACCTAGCTGGTCGGTGTCTACAAATTAAAAGAGAAGGGAAAGAGTTTCATACATTGATAAATAAATGTAAGGGATAAGATAAAATGAAAGAAAGGATTGTAATTTTTGTTGTAAAATATTCCTGTCAACACTAGGTTTGTAGGCTAGGCATTATTACGTTATAATTTTATTATTAAACATTATGTTTACATAATTGTATAGATTAAAGACAAAAAGAATTAAGCTTCGTGTGTACATAATGGTATTTTATAATTAAGTAAATAATAAGCATCCTTAGTAATATTAAAGGGCTTTTGAAGTACTTTTTTTTCTAGAATTGTGTATATTTAAATAATTATGTTATATTGAAAATACAAAGAAAAAGGAAATTATTGTAAATGAATAACGCGCGCTTAAATTTTTCAAATTGATAAATTAATTTTCTCTTTATCTATCTTTATCTATTTCTTTCCTCCCGTTCCCCTTTTTCTATGTATAATATTTGTGTTATAAAGAAATAAATAACTATATGCACAGTTTTGTTTTCTCCAAGAGAATTCAAGAGGATTTTTGTGAAAAAAAACTATATTATTAACTTCGTTGTGTAAAAAGTATATTCGTTATCGAAATGAATGAAAAACTTTTTCTCTCTTTTTACTCCGAAGATAACGTGGTTATTAAGTGCAAATTTTCTTCACGAGCCCCTTAATTTTATATAGGTAAAGTTATACGAAATATTTTATCGTACGCGTATAAGGAAGATAAAATAAATGAAGTGTTTTGAAAGCAGCGAAGTTGCGCCCTTTGAAACTTTCAAAAATTTACTTCAAACATATAAAACATTTGTATTTTTAGTATTTGATTATTGAAATAATATAAATAAGAGTGAAGGTTTAAGAAATTCAAACCGATTGAAAATAATCCAATGTGGATATGTAAACAAAAAAAGTAAAAATATTAGAAAACATATTATATTTGTAGAAAAAGAAAAGGAGAAATCGAATACATGCGGAAAAAATTGCGCTATAATTATAAAGAAAAAAAATATTACAATTATATTATTATCTATTATTACACAAAGTGAATACACAACATAGTAATTTGCTAATTGTACCTTTTAATAATTACTGTAGACACATTGATGAAGAAGGTTTTTCTCTTGTTATTAATTATTAACTACCATAGACTTACCAGAAAATGAAAAAAGTGTTATAAAAAATTTACATTACTTGTTTTGCATTTACATCCCCTTCCATTACCTCTTATCAATCCAATATTTATAATATATTATTTAATTTTTTAATTAAATTTATAATTCATTGATCATATTTAATCAATTATACTTGAAGAAATTAATTTAGAGCAATTCAATCTTAATTAATAAATAAATTTCTAATGAAAATTGAATTTATAAAAATATTTTGTAACTAATATTAATTTTAATATTAAGATTATATCCGATAAAAATATAAAATTGTCATTTTAGTTTAATTCATAAATTTTATATTAAAGATTGATTTTGTATCTTTAAAGTATTTATATAAAATTATTTTATGGAAAGTCATATTGAAGTACATCGCCAGTCAGTCTTTAATTTTTTTATATTTTCTGGATAGTAGCATTTTTTAGATTAAAAAAAATTGTTATTTAGAATTTTTATATCATTTTAGTACGAATATAATATTTATCGTTAAAAGTTTTTGATTGATATTGTATTTTCAAGATTTTATTTAATCAATATATTAGTTTTTACTATACAAATACTGGACATATATATGGATATTTTATAAATTATATGCAAATTACATTTAAAGATAGATAATAATAAATAAAACTATGCAATAATATTAAAATTTCTAGATTGGCATTATTTATTCCTTTCTTTGAATATAATGAAATTATGTAAAATTAATATTTTCTTAATTGGCTTATGCTACTACTTTTATTAAATTATATATATTAAATAGTTCAAATTAAAATAAAAAAGCGTATAGTAAATTTGAATAGATATTATCAGTATAATATAATAAAAAATTATGTTATAAAAGTACGTTCATTAAAAATGTTTTACATATTATTTACTTAATATTTTTTAATTCAAAAAATTACAGAAAGAAAATTTTTTAGTATTCTATAAATATTATTTATTGAATAGTTGCAAATTTAGAAAATCAATAATTAAATCAAATGAAAACCATCCCTTGTCAATAGTTCTCTATTTTTTTATAATTTTTTATTTTACAATTCAAACTTGTAGATAGGTAAATAATTAAGGGATATACTAAAATTGAAGAAAAGAAAATGGACGATTTCGGGATCATTACCGGTTCTAAGTTGTTTATGCATGATTGATTTGTTTCTGTGTAAATGTCATCATAAAAGAAATGGTATCGACTCGAGGGCCAAAATTTAAATTTTCAGATGGTGAAAAAGTTCTTTGTTATGAACCTGATCCAACAAAAGCGAAAGTACTTTATGATTCAAAGGTAACCTCAAAACTATTTGTGTGTGTGTGTGTGTATGAATTGAATAATTATTATTATATAATTAACATTTCAAAATTTACAAGATAATTTTAAGTGTTTGTTGACAAACAAAGTAATCATGAATGTCATATTTGTTTTAGGTACTTGATGTTATAGTCAATAAAGATCAGAGAGGAAGAAAAGCAGTAGAATATTTAATTCATTTTCAGGTAAAATATTTTTATTAAGGTTGTATTATCAAGAAAAATTTTTTATTGAAGTTACTTAATTCAAGGGATGGAATTCTTCTTGGGATCGTTGTGTAACAGAAGAATATGTTCTCAAAGATACAGAAGAAAATCGTCAATTACAAAGAGACCTTGCTCAGAAAGCTCAATTACAATTGTATATTGCTTTTAATAAAATTTATTTCCATAAATAATATAGATTACATCATAATATTAATTTAATATTCAGAGGAGCATACTTATATAGAAGAGAGCGGAAGAAGAGAAGTCATAAATTTTTGGATCAATCTATAGAATCTGGTACAGAAACAAAGCGACGAGCTAGAAGTAGCGGTAGTCGTGCTACATCAGCAACAACTGGATCATCAGAAGATGGTAGCTCTGGACAGCATGAAGATTATGATACGGAAGTATGTTTTTAAGTATATTTTTTGTAAAAACATATTTATATGTAATAATAATTCTTTATTTATTAAATATTAAATTATAAGATCTGTGCAATAAACAAATATTGCATTAAAAAGAAAGGTTGTTTCCATATATAATTTATTTTCTTTTTAGAAAATAACTTTTATACTTTAAAGCTACAGCTAATAATATTTAAATAACTACATTATTTAATATTCAAGTATACAATATAGTATACATTATATTTATCAAGTATTTTAATTTAGGATATAGTTACGGATGAAGATACAGAAACTAGCTCAGATTATGAAGAAGAATCATCAGGAGATGAAGATAGTGGTGGTGGTAGTCAATCAGGTGCTAGTATTCGTCCAGGAATAGATCTTGAAATAGGGGCTACTTTAAAACGAGTATTGGAACAAGATCACAACTTGATAGTTAGCAAAAATAAGGTATGGAAATCAAATTTTATTCATATACTACTAATTAGAACAAGCAAGGATTTAAAGTAAATTTTAAATAAGATTTTTATTGGGAAATAATAATAATGCATCAATAAATTAAATATTCAAGTTATAAATTTCCTTAATTAGTAAATTCATAAAATTAATATGAATTAAGAACATTAAGTTTCATAATTACTCATTTGATTGCTTAGCTTGCTGTATTACCTGCACAACCGACGGTAACAAATATCTTAGAATCTTGGATACAACATTATACAACAACACAGTTAACAAATATTCCTGAAAAACCACAAAGAAATAAAATACAAAACAGTTTAGAAAAAACAATAAGTGACATAAACATATGCAGAGAAATTGCAGATGGT
The DNA here is from genome assembly GCA_030522565.1 of Ceratosolen corneri. Classification (NCBI taxonomy): domain Eukaryota; kingdom Metazoa; phylum Arthropoda; class Insecta; order Hymenoptera; family Agaonidae; genus Ceratosolen; species Ceratosolen corneri. Next base: position 14,896 of record JAPYYT010004186.1, on the reverse strand, counting down.
TTGCGAATATATTTTGATTTTACATTGAGTGATCTTCTTCTATATAAACAAGAAAAGGAACAATATTCTACAATGAAATTAATACCTGCAATAACGAGCATTGAGGAAGCTATTGTCCTAAAAGAAGAAATTGGAGAGTAAATTTATGGCACATATTTTTATAAATATAGTTCTTAAAAAAAATGATTTTAATTAAAAAATTAAAAGATAATAAATCTTAATAGAAATTTTAATTTAACTTAGTATTGAAAAGAGCTTTAAAATGTAGTTTATATTTAATTCTTCTGATTACAATAAAATGAATAATATTATAAATTAACTTTTTTAAATTATAAATTATGCTTGCAAGAATAATTTTTATTTTTCATGAAATTGTTTTATATTTTCAAACTGATATTTTAATTATAATAAAAAAAACTACACACTTCATATTATTAATTTGTATTAAATGTGCAATGATATAAATATAAATAATTCGAATATTAGTTTTTATATGAATTATATTTTTTTTAGGTTATAAAACTTCAAATTTTGAATATATTTGTAGTTTGTTTATACATACAATTCTTTTGATACTATTTATACAATACAATTCAAACTATTTTTATAATGATTAAAATATTTATAATTTTATATATTTAAAATGTTATTTTACAAAGCATATAAATTAAGATAGAATTATACGATTCTTTAATGAATTTTTATTGTCCAAATTTTTTCTTTATAGTTCAGATATAGTAATAAAAGAGGAAATTGAAGATCCGGAGTTTTCTCATCTACCGCCATTTAGAGAACAAGAACCGGAAGTAGAAATATCAATTGCACCATCTATTACAAGTACAAAACGTAAATTACGATCATGTCGATTAAATTCAGTTGAAGAGCCGAAACCCCCAAGACCTATTGAGGAAATAAAACAAGAAACAGGAAATTTATCAAGGTAATTTGTGAATTTACGCATAGTATTTATGTAATTAACTTTAAAACTTGTACTACTTATTTTAGTATGAATAGCATGGCAAGTACAAGTTCAAGATGTTCAAGTCCGCGAGGTGTTACACTTAGAATGTCAGTACCTGTCATAAATTCAGCACAAATAACTTCTCTATTAGAAGAATCAAATAAATGGAGATTAATGCCGGAAATTATAAAAAAAGAAGCGCACCCTGAACCATCAATGATTTATGGTGCTGTTCATTTAGTACGCTTATTTGGTAGTTCATTTTTCATGTTAAATTAAACTTAGTATTAAAAATTGACTAGAATTTTATTAGAGTATTATTTTTTTACTTTAGTAAAATTACCTGATTTACTCCAGATGACGGATATTCCTAGTAAAAAGTTGAAAGTTTTATTGAAATATTTAGATATGTTTTTAAGGTAAGAATTTTTAGTACATACACAATTTATTTTGTATTATATTTATTTTTTATTTATTTTTTATTATATTTACATCTATTATTATTTCTTATTTACATAAAAAATTGCTTTATTGTATTTTTATAAATTATATTGAATTTGTTTCAGTTATTTGGAAATGCATAGAGAATGGTTTGGAGAACAATTTTATATGCAAAAAATAAATTCTTCAGAAGAACCAACTGCAAATTCTTAATCTTATTTATTTTATATGCAAATATTATTTTTGTATATCTTATGTTTAAAAATTAATTCTACGATACAATTTATTTTCTGTAAACCAATATGTTATAAAGCCATTAATATTTTTATAGAAATTCTTTTAATCTATGACAATGAACATTATTTAAAATATTAGGTCGTTATAAAACATAATTAGTATAATGATTAATTTAATTTATAATTAAATAAAAAAAAATTATTAATGACTTTATTTTCAATCTATATGATTTTGCAATGGTACATAAAATATAAAAATATTTCTAATAAAATACATTAAAATGCTATATACAAAGAATAAACAATCATTTTGTTAACATTATTATGAAAACAAGTAAGAGTAAATGTAAATAACAAATTTAAGTACATAATAAATTGAATACATAATGAATACATGCGTGATTAAAAATATAACTATAAATATAATATTTGAAAGGCAAGCAACAATTTAATTGCAATAAGCAATTCTTTTGAAAAAATTTAAATGTATATTTATAAATAATTACCATATTAATAAATATTACAATTCAACATGCATGTAAGACCTTTTTCTGTAATAAAAATTATAGAATGAAAAAAAAATAGAATTTTAGTTTAGAACTTTAATAAGAATTCAATATATATTTCCAAAATTAAATGAAAAATTATTGGTTGCGGATTTTACTATTTATTTTACAGTTATAAACTTTCATAAAATATAGTTTAATTACTATTAATTACTATTTTTACTATAATACCACTTATATTATAAATTATATAATTGCTATATTTAAAAATATAGAAAAGCATTATGTATACATTTAAAGATAATAAAAATATATTTAAAGATATTTGAAATGTATTTAAGGATATTAAAATTCTTCCTTTAAAAATTACATTATATTTAATCATAAACAAGAGATTATAATAATATTGGGCGCTTCCGATAATATAATTATCTTTTAGCAAATTAATATTCTATATGTTGTAAACTATAAATCTAATTTTAGTATATATAAAATTAAATTATATGAAAATAATATACTCGCTAATAGACTACTAGATCACTAAAAATTTGACCTTTTATTAGAAAAAATAGTCTTAGCATATATTAAGATTATAGAATAAAGCTAAATGTGAATAGATTGGAAAAATTAAAGTTAAACATTTACAATCAAAAAGAATTAATCCTGATCAATTACTTTAGATGATAATGACAAGTTAGTCATATTCGATTTAATTAAAAATTTTCTTAATTTATAAACCCTTATTTTTTTATTTTTAATATAGAAAATATTGTTTCTATGAATCTTAAGGTAACTTTTAATGAAGCTATATTTGTTTCAAATAAATTAAATAAATGACTTTAAATATATATGAAAGTTTACTTTTTAATTATTTTTTTAAAAGTATCATAAGAACTATGGAAATATAAATGTAAAAACTATGAATCATTTAAAATCACGGAAGTAAATTTAATAATTTTATTTTATTTCAATAGATTATGTTAACAATATTTTAAAGCATTATATATTGAATCAATTTTTAAACATATACGTTGTTTTAAACGAATGGTGAAATAAATTGTGTATGTTGAGGCAGCGATAAATTTAGTCAAAATTTAAATTCTAAAATTATATAAAAATATCTACGTACATTACACGCAGAGTATAATTGACTGAATAATTTTATGTTGCATATTTTGTATCAATTTTTAGTTTAATATTAAAAGGGCACTTTTAATACTTGTAAGATGCTTGCATTGTAAAATATTTGTTAAAATATCTTTTAAATAATATCAATACAATATTGAGAATTAAGAAACTACATTTCCAATATTTCAGAACAATTTTAAACATACATACATAAATATACACATACCATTATTAATAATTTGTAACTAGTATATATATAATACTTCTAATAATCGTAAAGAGTAATTGATATAATAAATGCAATTCTTAAAATTTTGTGTAAATTTTTTATGATATATAGTTATAATATATATATATATATATAGTTATAACTGTAAATTCGAAGAATTTCGTAGCTTTATAATATTAACATATACATGTACTACGTGTCTAAATTAACAGATCGATAATTGATTTTTTGAAATCTGAAAAATTTAATAGTAGCCTACTGTATTCTGCATATGGATTAATCAGAGAATAAAATTCACATGATTTTTCAACACAAATTGTTAGAACCTTCAATTTCGCTTACTAGAATTAATGAGATATTTGCAACAATGCGTAAGAAGGTGAGTTTCCCCGGAGGAGTTGTGGTGTGTGGGTGTAGTGAACTCTCGCGTGTAAATATCGAGACCGTATTGACCCTCCTCTGGAAAATTTATTGAGAATGTAACATCATCGTCGGTGACCATATGACTCACATATTTGGATAGACGTTTCTCCTCGATGCCGTTCTTATGTAGTGTTGCCATGAAGTCCGTCAGCGAGCGAGACATGCGAAACTGGATTTCAAGCTCGCGACTTGCGAACACTAGAGCCTCCTACAAACGCATCACAAACTTTCATTACAAATTTTACATTTAATCGATTGAACGATCACCACATTAAAAGATACTATTGGTCTTTCATTTTATTTTCATTTATTTTTATGTTTCCTCAATTGTTAATTGTAACAATTTACAATTAATACAGAAAACAGTAGGGTCGACTTAAAATTTTTAAAATCTACTTTAAAAATATTTGAGTTATATAAGTTGTTAAAGTTTAAGTGCTTATGTTTTAATGTATAATTTACAAGTATGTATTTATATTTACAACAAAATGAAATTAAAATATGCACAAATATGTGATAAAACTTTGTTTATTATTATTCTATAAATTGTAGCATATTTTATAATAAAAATGAAAACAACGAAAATTTTTATTCATTATATATACATATTTCTTACAGTATTTCTTTGTAACAATAACGATAACGATTGAATCTAATGATTAATGAAATCAGATTTTTACTTTTATTTTTATAGTATGGTATTTTTTATATTATATTTGCTTTAACTATCAATTATTTTAGCAATCAAATTAATTGTTTGTATTCATATTAAATATTCTTAGGAATGAAATTTGACATTATAACATTATATTATTTACTGAGTATTCGTCATTTATTCTTGATGTTAATACGTATGCAATGGAAATACTTTTACTTTATTAATACAATGAAGCTAAAGAAAATTTGTAACCTTATCTGAAGTACAGTAATATATATATAATTATATAATTTAAAATTAGCAATTAAATTTTAAACCCTTTAATGACTTCTGGTATGATACATCACAAAATGGATTTACATTCTAGATAAATAGATTACAAGCTCATTGCCAAAAAAGAAAAGAACTGTTCTGGAAGCTTGGTTTAATAGATACTTTGGGCATGGTGATAACGATAACGAGCGTCGCCTTACCTGATGCGTGATTGGCACAAGGCCGAAGAGTCTCGTGGCCTTGGTCGGGCCCCACTCACCGCTCGCGCAATCAGGCAATGGAACCATCACCGTTTGTAGTTCATCACACGATATCTTAAATTTACATACGCTCTTGAATTTCATGGGCTCACCCGTGAGGTATTCCTTTGGAGTTACTGCATTAGCGAATACGTCTAGTAGGAAGGCCCCAGAGCACGGGGCGTGTACCCGGAAAGCCACCAAGTTACCAACCACTGACTAGAAAAAAATAAATATTAGAGTACTTTACAGTACTCTAAAACTCTTTGTAAACTGGCGCACTTCAATATTCTAAACTCCTATGAATTATTTTACGGGAGAATAATTTGAATATTTGTAGTGTTAAATAATTGCCGAATCTCGTTCGGATACTTGGACATGCCGAACAATTGTCTCATTCAGTAACTACTATTTAAGTCCATAAGATATTTGGATTAATTGATGTTATTTATTCTGTCGATATTTTTTTGAAGAAAATTCATCATATGAATAAGTATAACAAGAAAAAAGCATAGAGTTCAAAAACTTTGAATATGTAATATAATAATATTGCGATTTAATAATAATATAAGTTATATTATATTAAGGATTAAAGATTATATTTCTGATGCATTTTTAAAATGCAACTACTTTATAAATCAAGCGAAATTCAAACTCGTAAAGAAATGTTTAATTATGTGGATGAAATTTGTAAAAGAAACTACAAGCCAATATGAAAATATCGATAAAATTATTAAATACATTATCGAAATATGGTATGTTAAGATTTCATAAGTACAGTTTAAATCATTTATTTTGAACAATTTACCTGCATAACAAATCTCTTTAAGGAGACACCATCGTAATTGTCGCCATCACTGTCGTAAAACTTGAGATTATAATGAAAAATTAAGGAGGATTGCATATTAGCCGGCATCGCTATCCTCACCGTTGCGGCTCCAGTTGAATCAGTATACATAACAGCATTGGTATTTGTGTCAGGGAAGTATAGACCATATCTGAATTGGTGGGAATATGAGCGTATATATTGTTTGTTTTCGATGAGAAAAGGTATTAAAGGGGGAACACACGAACAAATTAATAAGATCATCGATTAATAAATGGCACGTAATTACAAAATCATATCCTACCTGAAGAATAATGAACGAACAAAAGGCAATTCTTCAAAATCTTTAAGCGAAATAGGTTTCTTCAATAGCTGCCATTCCTCCTGTAGTGGAAAAAACTCGTATATGAATTCACGAGGATCTGTTAAGAAATAGTGATCGTCATATTCATATCTGAAAAAAGTAAATGTAAACGCATGTTAATATAACTACAATCATAAAATTATACCTTTTAAGCATATTACAATTTCGCCTTGATTAGAAAAATCGAACTTTTAATTTTGTAGGGACTTGAGTTTTTTACGTAATTTTAATTCTAATTAATGTTTCATTTAAAAACTAACTGTGTGTTGTATAATTTTGTGTACGTAGATGTGTTTGCCTTATTAATTTTATTACTGGTATAACTTTGCACAGTGATAAACTTATTTACATAAAACTTAAATATTAAACAAAATAAATGAAGTATATTATATGAAGTTTTATCTAAACAATATTGTATAGAATGGGGTAGCCCTTTACTCTAGTTTTGAATTTGTTGTCATTTAATTTAATTTAATTTTTCTTGTTCATCTGTAACATATCGATTTATTTAAATGATAGTGTTCGAGCTTCCAACAGAATTTTGAATGTCACTACATAATACTATTTTTCTTGAAAATTGTTTTAAATATTTCTTATGTTTATGATTGCCAGATAGTCTCCGAAGAGCCTACGAATATACTGACAATATTTCACGTATATTTTTTCATTGCCAGTGATTTGAAACGGTCGGGTTTTTCCCACATTGCATTAGAAAGTTCGACGGTGTCAATATGACCATCAAGTGCAATACGATCTTGCAAAACCATCTTGCAATATGAGCTTAGTAAAATTAATAAACAATATTTTCTAGGAATCCACGTGTAGTTGCTAAACTTAGTACTATTTGTTTTCATATTGCATATATGAATATTTTCAAAGTTTAAACATCAAGCAAAGCCATCCGTCGAAGTGTCGGTACAACAATGCAAGGGGCCGGCTACCACTACGGGTCAAAGAGCACCAATGACAGCTCAATAATTAGTTGTCAATCAATCACCGAAACTGCCCACTCTCATAGATGAACAAGAACCCCCCACCTCTCACGAGAAGCGGAGTGAAGACTTTAAATATTGCGCCTTCGGCGCGCCAGGGCAGAACCTGCAGAATCTTTGTGAATCTTCTTGAATCGTTTAGAAATCTATCCATTTGAAATCTCTCAGTATAAAATTGTGTAAAGTGAATAGTTTCTCAGAGACTGTTAGAATCTGTTAGAAATAAGTAGCATTTAATTATACTCACGCAACTCAACACATTATAAATTCACTTCAAGATTTCGCGGTATTCAATTTACGCCTGCACATTACGATAGATCAAAGGTCACAATTTAAGATAAAAATAGTATTATATTTTTACCATATCGACTAGAGACACCATTATATTTTAATATATTTAAATAAAAACAATTTTACAGCATTACATATGCTGTCTTCGTCTTCGTTTCTTTTTACCCTGCTATCACTCCCCCATCCACTGTCGACCTCTCCCTCACATCACATTGGAGAGAACTCATTCTTGAGTTAATTCCCGAACAGATAGTAATTATAAAATAATGAATAATGTTGCAGTGTATGAAAAATTACGACATTTAGGTTCTCATTGAGTTGACTAGATACGCAAAAATAAAGATGGACAGATAATTTAAAGAAAATAAATAAAATATATGCATAGTTATATGAGAAATTAACATAATAAGTTAATGGAATTAAATATTTAATAATTACTTAAGAAATAAGAGAAGAAAATTATTTTCCTTATTTTAAAATTATATTCAGTTAAATTAAAACACTCCTATAATTAATATCTTTCCTACAAATTAATTGAAAATTAACCAACAAAGTAATTGAAAATAAAATTCTATTGATGTTGTTTTCATTGAATGCGTATTATAAAGATTTTGTATTATAAAGATCATAGCGGACTCTCATTTTATTATCAATAAAGGCAAGTTACAATATCAGTTAGGACATCGCAGATGTCTTATTAAAATGATTAGTATGATTTATAGGATTTATTTTCGAAGATTTCGTAAATAAAATAAATAAAAGACAAACCAACCTGAGACTATCGCTCTTCTCCTTGGCTTGACCAAGATGTGGTACCTCTTTGGCATTAACGAGATGCCTCGCTCCCCAATTACACTGCACGAATCTCCAGGAGCCGGCGACATAAACGGCATTCCAGCTGTTGCGAAAACGGTTGTCCTCGAAACGTACCCCAGGTTGGTAGCCTGCGGATTTGCTGTATCCTTTGATGACAACGCAGTGAAGCCCCGCGTAGCTGCAGAGACGCTTAAAAAGTACGTGGTACGACTCAGTGCCATGCTTGATGCCGCGTAAAAGGCCCATAGGCGTGTCGCCTCTCAGATTTTCGTCGAACTGCATCGTGTTCAGGTTCTTCACAGTTATCCAACGGAAGATCGTACGCGCTTTCTCAATATCTGAGCCGCACTTGCTCACCAGTTGTCGCACCAGGTCCGTGAAGGTTTTTTGGTCCTCTTGCGCAACCTGAGGGCTTATTCCGTTAAATCCGAGCATCAAGAATTTCGCACCGATTTACTAATAAGGCGACCGAGTTAATCAAAGTTAATCAAAGATCAAGAGAGCTTTTGTCAAAAAAAGCTGTTACAAGCGTAAGTTATAAAAAGATTGTAACATCGAATACAAAATTTTCGTTGCCCAGCATTCTACATCGTCCTTCAAGATCTCAGTATGTAAAATACCGGTCATTACTAAATATAAAATTATTAATTTTACTTAATACCTATTGTTCAATAACTAATTACTCTTGTCCATCCTATTAATGATATTGTTGAAAAAGGAAAGTAGCAAACTTTAATTTATCTTCAACATTTATCTATCAACAATCACTGTAACATACAGTTTTAGCTTTTTTAAACATAATATTTGAAAAAATCTAAAATTCAAATGCTTTCTAAGATAATTCTCATCCATATTGTATGGAAATTAATTATCAATCACGCATTAATTTCAATATAAAAATGGTAATAAAAATTTGAATCTCCAATAAGTAACAAATGAAAGTTTATTGCTCTACTTTTTATGTATATTTTTAAATGGAATTTTGAAAATTATGCATAATAACGGTGTATCAATAAAAATATACAATTTAACTAATATTAACTATTTGTGTTTGTGCATGTGTGTGTGTGAGTGCGCGCGCTTGTGTATGTATGTATGTATCACTGATACAAATATTTTGAATAATATCACTCTGTATGAGAGTTGCTTTTTACTGGAATACTACTTTAATATTGTTCAAACAATTGGATACTAATGACAATTGAAAAAATATATTACACAGATTTATAATATGACACGGAATTGCAACGACACAGTATAAAAGACTCGGACTCACAGAAATGGCGATTTGGTCGATGTCGGCAAATTCCAGGGGGTCGTTGTACAGCTGATACTTGGCAAGGGCCGGCGGATGTGGCGCTGGTGCTCTCCATGGATATGGACTCGGTGGGGCACCTTGGACGTAGTCGATGCCTTCATCTAAATAGAGGCTTTCCTGTTGCATATACTCACTACGTGCCTCATTTATTAGCTCCAGCATCTCGGAGCTCTGTTTTTCTACTAGTGCAGCCGTTGCTGCTCTGTGTACATTTTCGTTTACAATTTATGAATTTGATTTGTCGATCGGCCTTTAATTGCACATCCCAAATAAATTATTCAATTTCATTAGATTTTTATAAAATTTTAAAAATACTTGCAATAAAAAATTATTGTAATAAATTAATAATGAATTATTTTATACTTTTACTTTTCCTTCACTTGATAGATTAAGTTATTTAAAAAAAATTGATCGTAAAATAAACAAAAATAGTTGTTGGCATATGCGTGTCTATTTCTATTTGTAATAATATGTTTATATAAAGCACTGGATTTGTAATTATAATTATTTAATATATTTGAATTTGATATTTGTTTAGTTTTAAAATAATTGCTATTCCATTGAAAATGCAAATAGTAAGATATTTATCGATTAAGGAAAATATTTACTGAACGGATTAAGGTCATTACTTAAAATTTTGAAAGTAATACATGATAAGTTATTGATAATCAATAGTTGTTCGATAACATTTATCTAATGATAGAAATAATATGTGTAAAAATATCAAAAACTCTAATATACAAGGTCCACATCTACCTCGCAAGAATTTTGTGCCTTGAGCGAACACTTCTGTCCGTATCAATTCTATCTCATACTATTATCGTAAAATTTGCCAAAGATCTCCATATTTAGTTTTTTGCTTAGTTATTGTTTGCGATAGGCAGCTCTAGAAAAAGTGTCGTGATATTAGGTCCGTTTAGCAGACAGACACCAACCTCTCATGCTCGAGCATCTTGCGAGTAAGACTCTCTTTCTTCTTATCCCTACGCAGTGTCATATTCTTCTCGAGATCCTCCTTCTCCTGCTGGAACTGCTGGGTGCGAATCTTGTTGCCGCGTTCACGCTCCCACTTTTCCGACAATTGTTCTAATTCCTTTTCCCACTCATCCTTATAATAATATAGAATAACCATATTTGTCATTTGTTCATTTATCTTATTGGCACTTCCTCGATAAAAGAAATGAAGGGATTAAAGAGATAGAGGAGAGAAAGTAGAGTACAGTAGAGAGAGAGAGAGAATAACAGGAAGAATTTGCTGCATAATTACCCGGAATTCTTCGCGTATTCGGCGATCCTCCTCCTCTCGATGATGGGCGAATTTACGATAAAGATCGTCCTCTTCCTTGCGGTGTTTCATTTCCAAACGAGTCTGTTCATCCCTATCCTAGAATCATAGATAAATTTCATAGTAAGTTCAAGTTAATAAAGATTTTCTATTTTATTTTCAACAGATGCTAAAAATTTTGAACATTTATATGTTTGGCGAAAATTAATATTTTATAGGAAATTTTTAGAATTACTGATTATTGAAATTAAATGCATTTAAACCAAATTTGGTATTAATTGTTTCAAAATTTAAACAAATGTTTTAATAAGATTCACTGGATTTCTTACAAACATCTTGTACTGGCATGTTTAATAATTTTTTATAAATATATATCAGAGATTATGTTATAGACAAAAATATTTTTCAGAATAAAAATATAAAAATGTATATCTCATACTTAAGAATATTTTTTTTATATAAATTCATATAAATTATAAATTTTTCAGACAAATATTGATAATTTTAGTCTCTTAAAGTAAATATTATTAAAAATTTATGTTTCTAATTTTTGTTTTTAATTTTGAACTTTGTAAAAGAGAATGCAATTTAACAGTTGTTATAATTTTAACTATTTTTTTTTATAAAAATTCATACAAATTTATATCTATACAAATTAAATAAATAAATTTTTATATAATATAATTTTTATAATATTCTAAGTAAAATTTGTCGTAAAAAGGGTATTAACGTACATTTTATTCGACTATTTTTTGAACTTATTAGATAAAGTCAATTCTTTTTAAATTTTCTTATCATACAATCATGTTGAATGGCATAATACATAAAGATTTTTCACAAAGAACTACTAATAAATAAAGAGAAATACTAATATATATTATTAAAATATTTTACCAATTATATACATAACCAATGGAATTGGAGTGAGAATAGTATGAAATAGAATAATTAGTGCAGCTATAATTTTCTTACCTATTCATCTATTATCTAAATATATACATATTATTGTTGAAATACGCTTTATTATAATTACATTAAAATATAAAATATATTATTGTGTATGCATACTTATATAATTACAAAGTTTTAATTTATGTGCGTTTTTTTAAATCAATACTTTTTTATAAATTAAGATTTTATATAATGAAATTGATTTACAAATCATAATCCAAATTACGTTTAATTTACTAAAAATAGCTCACAACATTATGAGTGTGCTGCAAAGCCGATTTTCTCTTAGAATGAAAAAAGTTTCAATTACATTTATTGATTTGAAAAAGGGACTGTTTTGCAAGTGCTAAGCAAAAGGAAATATCGTTACTAGAGAATCATTATTAAAACATTATAAATTAAGGACTTTAAGGCCAATGCCTATGACAATAACATATATTATCGATAACATAATAGAATCGACAGGACTGCAAAGCTGTCTTTATATACCTTTAGTTCAACTGTAACGGGATTATAATTAGGTAATTTTCGAAGGGACGATAGTTTTTTAGAAGCCGTTTGAAGCCACTCGTCTATTGTACTGATTCGCATTTCTTATTTACAAAAATGCTATGCATTCACACCGAAACACACTCTCCTTCATCAGCCCCCCCCCCTATTCCCATCCACCATCGCTCCCTTATCTTCAGTGTGTGCACGCGAATGATGTCGTAATTAATTTGATGAGATATAGTTGGTGTGCACGGACCGCAAAGCGGAAGGGACCCCGCGACCAAGCGCGGAAATACGGACGCCCATCACTCTCCGGTATACCACAATCGGAGAAAGGAGAAAATTTGCGCGATAATAATTTACATGCATAGAACATTTACCTCTGCGAAGCACTTCTCTTCAATAGCACTTCGTGCTTATTATAGTTCATTATGTTGAATATGATGAGCAGGGGCTTCTTATATTTGTGATATAATATATATTTATTAAATAGATATTTGTGTTTGACAGTACAGTTAATTTAAGCTATTTTAATAATTAGGGTCTTTTATTAATTATACAGTTCAGAATATCTGCTTTAGATGAATTTAATAATAAATTTTTTCCCATTCTTTTGGTTCCATATAATTGGCTCATCAAATTAATTAGTATACAAAATAATTATAATACAAAATTACATTAGTTCTACATATAACACGATTCCATTTGGTGGCATATGTATACAATGTGTTTAGTCATAAAAAATCAAAAAAATTTTGTGTACAATTGATGTACACAGTACGTTAAAAAACAATACAATAAAAATTGTTCATAATTTCTCTCAGATATTGAGAAGCAATGGGCATACCAAATTTTATGTTTAAATTAATAATATTTAATACATTGTTACAATATCTTTGTTTTTCTGAAGAATATTAATTTATAGTTTGATTTTTATAGGTTACTAAATTAAAAATATAACTTACTAATGCAATTACTAATAAAATATAGCACACGATGTTATAAAAAGTTTTACTAAAATTTCATCGTTGCGGTAAAATCATAAAAAATCTCAATAATTTTAATTATATATTTTTTATTGTTTAAATGAATAATAAAATTGTTATATGCACTATCTGCTTTTGGTAACGTTCTTTTTAAAAGATATAATATTATAAATAACATTTTTAAATTATAAACATATTTATTTGTAATAACGTGAAATTAAAGAAAGCTGTATCTTAATTTGATAATTAAATTATACTTGCTAGTAATTACGTATCGTTAGAATATTTAAATTTTATTGTTCTTTATTTTTATTCAAAATACTTATTTTTTATGTAAATATTAATAAAATGCATAAAATAAAATGAATGAAATAAAATGAATAGAATAAAATGAATAAAATTAAATTAATTATAAATACTAATGCCATATGTTATATTTTCTCTCTTTCTATTAACGCAAAATGGATTTGTCGCAAATGTCAATATTAGGCTTTGTTACAAATAAATTTCGATATTAATTGATTTTGAATGTATTTGATTTTGTATCAAGTAATATTTTTTAAATTTTATCAAAGTATAATAAGATCGTAAATAAAGTATTAACTTAATAAATTATTGTCAGAGTTATTATGAACTACTTATGTTCGAGAACCAAATAGAAAAAAGAGGACCCCTAAATAATATTGTTTCTTTACTTTTTGCTTTGAACATTTTTTATATTTATGATTGCCAGATGTCCCCAAAGAGCAAGGAATTTTGAAGTAATATTTCATATATATATTTTTGAGTTAACAGTGTTTTGAAACGGTCGAGTTATCCTTGCATTGTACTCAAAAGGTCTTCGATGGTCTGTATGACCATCATGTGCTCTGCAAGGCGCGTGTCATAAAGTAACGGACAAAACCTTCCAGGAATTAACGCGCAGTGTCAAATATCGTACGAACTGTTTATCACAGCATAGATGCATATTTCGTATAGTGTAAACATCAAGTATCGTCACGGCCCGAGACATCGGAACAAGGTTTATACGCCGACCCAGCGCCTCGACGTGCGGCCGGCCGACTGCCGCTTCGAGGCCTCCACCGCCTAAAAGGGCGGTAACAATAACAGTCAAAGGGCACCAATGATAACTGAATAATTAGTTGTCAACCAATCACCAAAATTTCCCACTCTCATAGATGTGCAAGAAAAGTCCTCTCCCGCAAGGAGCAGGGTGAAAAGTTTAAGTCCGCGGCTTCAGGCTTCACGGCAGATTCCGCTTGGTCTTCAGAATCATAGTATCGATTCATTGACCAGTGATCTCTCAATACAAAATTGTGATCAGTGAAGGGCTTCTTCGCCATCAGTGCACACAAGGTATCAGGTTCAAGAAAGGTTAAGAGAAGCACTGTGAGGGAAGCAACGAGCGCTGGACTATGCTATAAACTCTACGCGACCAAGGAAGGAAGGCCGCCAATACTTTACGCGACCAAGGGAGGAAG
>JAPYYT010004185.1:0-10556 GCA_030522565.1 Ceratosolen corneri | reverse complement strand
TTTTGCGACGTCGGGCCGCGGCTTGTGCGGTCACCCCAATGTCCTGAGGTCTGGCTGGGTTTTTCCCTAATTCTATTTCTTGAATTCGTTGAGCACTTAACACGAAGTATAGCAATCATATGTCTATACCTAGAAAGACTTGTCCCTTCTTTTTTATTAGACTCATATTGCAAGACACATTATGGTCATATTTACTATTTTAAAGTATCTTTTTTAGGTGTACTCCGAGTAAACATGCTCGTTAAATGGTCATAAAAAGAAACGAAAATATATTCAATGTATATTTAAAGAATATTCGTAAAATCTTGGGACACATCTGGCAATTATAAACGTATTGAATGTATGAAAAGAATTTACAAAACAAAGAGGTAGTACCAAGAGTCGAGAGACTGCATGATTCTCGAACAACGCCCCTTACACTACACATGGTCATATTGACCATCGACGATCTTTCGAGTACAATACTAGGATAACTCGACTGTTTCAAATCACTGACAACGCGAAAATATATTTCAAATATTATCGGAACATTAGTTGGCTCTTCGGGGACATCTGAAAATCATAAATATAACAAGTATTCAAAGCAAATTTTAAAGAAACAATATTATTTAGAGACTTTCGATTTTCTATTCGATTCTCGAACAGTTAATGTTTTATGATTGTCTCTACCTTGCACGGTATTTCACAGGAAGAATTCATTTGTCCTGATGCTTGCGCGACATTTCACCGGAGAATTGAAGACATATATTCCCTTTAATAGTGCGACATTTTACTGAAGGAGGTTACCTGTTTTTATGGTTGCACGGCATCTCACCGGACTATTTAAGACATGTTTAAGATATATATTGGTGGCTACTCGCCTTATGATGCGCTGGTCCTATTGCAGTCCACCTAAGAGCTCCATCTAGGGGAGAAGATAGAGTTGCGGGCTTTGAATGTAGCTTAATTTTTACGGACTTGATATCAGCATTGGATAGCAGCTTCTAGTAAAGTTGCCGATGACTGTTGCTTGAGAAATTCTTTTTCCTAATACCACCGCTGCTTACCGGAAACTATATTTTGTAAGACCACTGCTCTTTACTGGAGACTATTTTAGAAAGACTTTGATGTCTTAGAGATTTCTGAGGCAGTACGTGCATGCAGACTAATTTTAATGTCTTTGCTTCGCTCCTTGAGTATAGCTGGTAATCTTGCATTTGTTAGAAAGTGGGTAATTCTGATTATTGGGTTAACTGATTCTTTGTTGTCATTGATTCCCTAGACAAAAAGTGTCAACGTTCTATGAAGAGGTAGGGGCGAAGTGAAGGCAATAAAGTGGTTGTTGTAGTTCGAGGTGGCGCGCTGCGGCTTACGCTGTAACACCAACTCTTTGATGCATCACCCGTTTCGTACTTTTTACATTGGAATCGGTACGTAATGAAAATAGCACAACGTTTGGCAACTTCACAGGGGTTCTTACAACGATTTGTCCATTAAATTAATTCGGCAATACACGTGATGGTCGTAGTGGCCATTGTCGATTTTTCGAGGTGGTGCCGGGGGAAAATCCAACCGGTACAAAGTCATTAGCGGAGAAAAGATGAACATGATGTATATTACACGTATATTCATAAGGCAATCACAAGTGCATAAATCTTCTTCTAAAATCCCCGAGTATCGTCTTCAGGTCACAGCATGTTTTTGTTTACAACTCTTTGCGTAGGACCAGAATTTCAAATGTACCCGCTTTTTTGTCTTATGTCATATTGCAAAACAAAGTAAAATCAACATCGCCATAAAGAATCTAGGAATACTAAGAGCTACCCCGCCGCCGCGTGGTTTTCTCATGACGTTTCCTCGGATAAAGCAAGCAAGATTTACACTTTATCTATCACACAGCAATTCATTAAATCAGTATAGAAGTCTAACAAGACCTGTCCAGGGCCTACCCATAATTATTGCAATGCATTAATCACAGTACAATAATTAGCTGTGAATCAATCTCAAACTCTTTTCTCTGCCGAGGAAACTAGACGAGGACATACCCTCGCGAAGAAGCAAGGTAATGATGAGCCATGGCAGCACGAACTCTAAAACATTTCTGTAATCTCTGAAATCAACTACAAGGCAGATATCACACTCAGAAGAGTGTTCATGATTCCCATATAAAAAATCAAACGTTTTTATACAATTTGACCATTTGTTGTTTACCTTAATAAAAATACATTATAAGCATAGAACAATGAGAGCATTATAGTTTCGAAACCTACAATTTTATTGCCAGCAAATCCGATAAAATAATCAACATTGACATCACATGGCTGTACTAGCAAAAAAAGCAGTGAGGTGCGGTCGCAGTTTGTCGCCACGTGGAAGCAGGAATAAAAGTAACCGGTAAAATTGAACGAATTTTTCCTCTCCAACGCTGTCGATTTTACTTGATACCACTGAAACTCAAGCGAGGAAGTCCCCTCCTCCTACCAGTTAGAAAAAAAAGACGCTGAACACTCTGTAAGCTAATGATGAATATTACTATAAATATACATTTATATATATTAACATGAATATACGATATTACTCATTGTCTAGTACGGGGATCAATCAGTTAAATCGATAAAAGTAACTTCCACTGGGCGCTAATAAAGTCGCAAATAATATCTATAAGGACGACATAAGCCACGCTTCTCGTGTATATCAATCAGTCTTTGATCAATTTACAATCTTCACTATAATCGAAAAGGAGACTCCAGGAAATAGCTATTCAGTAAGGAACAGAAGATTGAAAAGTGACACATGAGGCTTGAAAGATGATGCACCTCTACAGCAGAAGTTGAGTTGAAGTTTATCAATTTATGATTGACAGTACTTATCCGTTAGTCCTAAAGTAGGTTAAGGAAATAGTTGGAATCTTACTGGCACATTATAGAGAGGGATCAGCACCTCCCCAGCGCATAAGCACCAGGTAGTCGTGAGATTCAATTCACAATTAAACTTCATTCCACAATAAAAGGTTTGTTACATGCAACTCAGACTTAAACGGGCTCAATTGCACACGGCAGACTTCAACTCACAATTGATTCTCTATCAGAGCATCAAGGCCATCATCATCATTGTTCGTGCATACATCACGACTGCTAGAATATTAGATATATTATTAAAGCATATATTTTATTATTATACTATATTATACTATACTATATTAATACTATACATTGTACATACTTCAATAAAAAGAGGTCATTAAAGAACAAGATATAGCACACACAAGCATGTTTGATAATTAATTTAATCAAGATTCTACGAAGATACTTTAAAAATACATCGAATATAATTTCTTCTTGTTTATGATCATTTGCGACCATGTTTACTCGGACTGTGCGTCGAAAAGATTACGGAATAGTAAATATGACTATCACGTGCCTTGCAATACGATCCTAGTAAAAGTAACGGATAAGTCCTTCTAGGTATGACAGCATTATTAATATATTTCGTGATAAACTATTAATGAACCAACAAGATTTGGAATGGATAAACAATCCAGCCAGATCTTATGTCATCGAGGTGATGACGAAACCCGCGGGCCGACGTCATAAAAGGATACCGCCACTTTATCTCTGCCACTTCGCCCTCCTCCTGTAAAGGGTGTTGACATTTTTTACTAGAGCTCCAATGACAACGGAAAATTAGTTTGAAACAATAAAAAAAATCTTCCCACTCTCACCAAAATTTAAAGAGATCACCCCTACTCAAGGAGCGGGGTGAAACATCAAAATTAGACAGCAGGCGCCCTGTGCCTCAGAATTCTCGCAAAAATCAATCTCTTAAAATCAATTTCACACTTAGTCTTATAACGTAGAAAATCTCAAAATTCAGTGTTCGGCGTAATAAAGTTGAAGCTTCACGTGACGCTGATAAGAAATCGCTACACGTTACATAACGTACGTTTGGGCCCACGGAAGTTTAATCACGTGAAACTCCCTCTTATCTGGATAACTTGGTACGCCGCATCCCCGAAGATCGTGGACCACCAAACCTGGAAAGGACAAGAGCCTAGAACCAACAGACTGAAGGCAAGTAGCAATACGTACAAAATGGTAAGACTAAAAGGCCTTGCAAAACTCCTGAACTTCGGTCAAAGCTAGTAAAGGCCAATAAGATAATTAATAATAGGCCTTATAAAACGCCTTAACTTCGGTCAAAGCAAGTAAAGGCTAATAAGCTAATTAATATATTAATACAAAAATGTTTCAGTAAAAAACAGAATAAGAATAAAAGCAAGACATATATTTTCATACGTAAAAACCAGAATTGTATTTAGTTATTAAAATTTCTATTTGATTTTCAATAAATATCTATTCACAGAATTACATTCGACCCCCCGCGTCTTTGTTTCTTTCTACCCTGCCATCTCTCCTCTAGCACTAACGGCCTATCCCCCCACCACCTTGGGGAGAACTCATGATCGGGAAAGTTGCCCGAACAGATAGCCTAACACAGAGTTACTCAAATCATTGGAAGAAGCTGATTGATTATATGGCTGCTATTCAATGATAGAATAGTTAGTAGGCTTCGCTATTATAGGTCTAGTACGTTTGCCGTAAATCAAAAAGACGATTTCTAAACTATGTGGCTACCAATTTACGACTAATTATCGAGACTGGTTGGACTCCGTAATTGAACACTGCACAGACTGGTAGAGCAGCGTTCAACTTAAAACTGATCAAGCTAGTAAGTCATCATAGAATTAACTGTCCTATCACCATTCAGCATCGTGCATTAATTTCAATATTTATGCTGAATAATTGATTAATAATTACTATACAGGAAGTTAGTATATGTTATCTTATATTAACGTCGATCATATATTATAATCGATTCACTCATACGTAAAAATAAATTTTCAGAAATTTAAAGAAATTAGAAAAATCGAAAATATTTATTTTTTAAATTGTCTTATAATATTATCACAGAAAAATGTGAAATTATTTTTTCTATGAAACTCTTGTACGAGATTCCAATCGTATCTCCATACTATGTCATTGTTAGAAAATACTTCAGAATATCTTATAAGTTTATGGTTGCAAAATATATCTCGAGGCCGTACGACTACGACTAAAAAATATATTGAGTACCTGTTCGAAAATCCGTATAATAAATCAACCGTCGCGCCCTTTTGTCGTTTGACCATCGATGTTTACGAATATAAAATTGCGGTACAAGAACACAGATCAAAATAACGTGTAAATTCAAATACTAGAAGTTTGTTAGTAAAAATATCGAGAATAATATTGTACGTGGTCGAATTTACGAGAAATTGTAAAAGCAAAGTGTAGATCTAAGTACAATTGTCGCCACTTGACTAGACAAAACAACGACTTCACGGCTTTCTCGCTCAGCCTGCTCTACGGACTCTGCCGGGATGTGAGCGTGAGGGCAAAAAGAGACAAAGAACTCAGTGCACCAATGGTAATTAGTGTAACAAATTGCCGATCGCGGGACAAATAGCAAAAATCGAGGAAATTAGTTTCGAATCTTTATTCCATGAATCAATTTAGGATTCCTGGCAAAAGCCACAACAAGGCAACGAAGATTGATTTCGACGCAAACGCACTCCCTATAGCTGAAATGAGGCAAGTTTATCAGCATAGGGTCGATAGCATCAGCCATTCAACAAAAAAAACTATTGAAGCCTTGTCAGCAACATACGTCGATGGAAGATACCCTCTTTCGCACATCCACGCCTGGTCAACGAACTGCTGCAATCCGCTCGTTAGGGATAAGGTCAAGAACCTTCTCGGGACTACTTACGCAGTACGTAAGAGAGAGAAAAAAGTACGGTCAACTTACAATTGCACCTTAGAACACAAGGAGGTTTGCCAAATCCAACTCAGCTTTGAAATGGCTTAGCGCATAGCGGACACCAACTACCATTGATTCTCGGTTAACACGTTTTTTAAGATTCCGATCGACCCTCGGATCTTTCTCAGCCTTTTCAAATTGGTCACGACGTATTATAAATTATAACTGATTTTAAAACTAATTTATATTACTCGACCGCCTAATATTTACTTGGCATTCGTCACATTCATGCTGTAAATTACTGACACAGGCGCCATGTTGACCGAATCTATAAAAAATATACTTCCCCTCAGTTTTTGTGTTCTTAATCTCTTCTGGAAAATATCACTCTCGTGATAACGAGACTCGATCAAGAAGTTTTGTTATTACTGCAATGAGCGCGGCCATGGGCCCTAACTCATTAGACCCCTGCTGTGCGCGCTCTCCGTTGCTATCTAACCTATACTTCGACTAGCCTACCATGATTTATAGGAACTTAGAATATTTATGATATTGATAACAAAAAACGGCACAGTACATAATTTATTTATCTTTCTAATCTCCGAGTCAAAAACCGTTAAAGATTATCAAGAAGTATCTTGTTACTCGCCTATGGCTCGGACTTCTTGTAAGTCGCCAAGAACAACAATAAATAAACATATCTTGCCGTCTCTCGTTACTTTATTGTACGAGTCCTAAAAGGATATTTTACTTTATTATCATGAGCAGACATGCAACTCTTATAATGGAAAAACTTACAACCTTCATCCCACTCCTTGGTGACACAAGGATAATTTGTCAAGAGTATGGAACCACCAACTAGAACAAAAATAACATTATCACAAAAGACTCAAGATTTCCCACTCTTGGAAGCTACGTCTTTAGCCACCCCCACGGTAGGCGGGATAATCTGATTAAAAAGGGACTCCACAAGACCACTGGGGTGTTCTTCTCACCACTTCAAAGTTCAACTGGTAAGCCTTGCCAGCACCTAGCAACTTTGTTCTACATTGGTACACGAGCCCTTCAGTCAAAACCAATCATCAAGCAATGCAGCACCAGTCACCAAGATTGGCGCTCAAGCAACTAACTCCTAACAAACTACATGCAACGCTTTCTACGGTGAAATCACTAACTACAAGAAAGGTGGTATTCTACTCACAACGAGTGTCGCACAACTTTCACGTAGCTACAACGCCAACTCAGGTACAGAGGCACTTTAACTGCAATCAACTGCCACAACAGGTAATACACACACAGTCAGCTAACAGCTGACAATTGTACAACGAAGCGCGACGTTCAACATACAATTAACCGCCGCATCAAGCTTCTCACACCGTTTTAAAACAGGAAAGTAATCCTTTTCTTTCAACCAACTGTTAAAGACTATTCATTACAATGACAATAAAGTGATATATTCAAGATAACTTAAATAACGTAACATTTAAATCACATCTTTTGTATATTAACTTTAATAACCGCTGTTACTGTGGCATTAAATATTTGTAGAAGTCTTCCTGGAACTTCGGCTATCAATCTCTCCTTTACTATTTGCCTCGCTCTCTGACAAGTGGGAGGAATATTAACACGTCGGGTACAGTCCCGAATCATTTGATCCTTCGAGCCGGATAGCGATCATTTGATCCTTCGAGCCGGATAGTGATCATTTGGTTCAAGCACGAGATCCCGAACACATGTCAAGACCATTATATTGATTAACATTCGCGAATCATCCGTGATTTCTACAATATTACACTCACAGCATACACAATACTTATATCATCCACAAAATTTACATTTACATCCATCACATTTAGAGATTTAAAACATAACAATTTCCTCTTGGCTGTTTTTATTCGTTCTTTTAGAGAATGATCTTAGAATATGGACATACATCTATGAAGTAAGCCTCCTTGCATTAACTACAACTTGGTTTATTAGGATGTATACTGATAATACGTGATTAATGGTTGTTACTTTCCTGTGCAAAATTCTTGCATTCTCACAACTGATTCCTTTATGAGTTGTATTTTCATAATTTTCTATTAAATGTGTTTATGCAATGAAGAAATTGTATAGTTATTTCATAAGTCGGATAGTTTTCATTGTTGCTTATCGCTATTTCTCACTGTATTCTAATGTAACGATAAAAATATTCAAATATCTGATAAATGACTATTAAATCTGCTAGCATATGTGTATTTACTAAATCCGTTAGTCTTGTTCTTGAATCATTTGCTGAATGAAGTAACAGTTTTAATGCCTTTGTCTTGAATTCAAAATCATTTAATACTGAGAGGGCTGTTTTCAAATTGGAATGCATATTTAGTTTTTTATTGTCGTAAATTTTTTTTAATAATTTCCAAGATTGACCTAAAGTCTTTATACGAAATCCATTCAGTATCCTGCTGCCGTTATCCCGAAATATTCCCGTAGATAATATTGGCTTTTAATATCACTAGAAAGAATGAAACCGCTCTAGGATTGAACTAATGAATGTTTCAATAAAGGTCGGCCAAGCTGAATAATGATCATTAAACTTATCGATGGCAATTTCTTCTTCTTTTTTTCTTGGGAAGGATTTTTGCATTTTTAATCTATACGATGACGAAAAATCAAATTCCTGATCCAATGCATCTGTTCAATACATTTCGTAAATTATAGATGATTTAAACATTCCGGTAACCAAGACTCTGCAATTTGTTCATCTGTTTCGTGGAACTTATCATGGATTTCTTCACTATGTTCGTTATTGATATGATTTCTTCTAAAGTCTCATTTTTTTCATATCTCTTATTTTGTTTAAGATTCCGTGTAGAAAGTTAACCGTCGGACCATCGCCGTGTAATTTGACCATCCGTTATTTACGATTAAAAGTAAATTACAAACAGAAAGCAGAAGAGCATAATAGGTTCAAAATATTTAAGTATTTGCTTATAATCCCGAAAAGAAGGCCGCGCTATAAATAAAGCATAAACAAAATATTCAGGCTGTTAAACCGTGAAGCCACTGGGGTAACGTTCGGGAGTTAATAATCATTACATCAATCAAATAATAATATCATTATATTTAATTACATAATCATTACAAATAATCATTACATCAATCAAAGGTAACTCGTCCTTTCCTAACATTTAAACGGTAATTAATTTACGACTGATTACCTCAACGCCATGCTCATACCTTCTTTATAGGTAATTTCTCCCTTCATTACTTCTAGACGATAACTAATTTACAACTAATTAACTAAGCCCCATCCTCATACCTTCTTTTATAAATTACAACTTGATCCATTCAACCTTGTTTCAACATTTTTTTTCAATATTTATTTTAAAAACTACTCATACGCACAAATTACTCAGAAGAGTCGTTTCTTTAATACCTATTTCTATCCGCCTCCTTCCACTATCTGAACGCCTTGAATCTTGCAAATCGGCTTCTTGAATACAGTAGCTGTTGTCCGTTGAACCGGTGAGGAATAACTTGTACTTGTACTTAATTTGCACAACGATCCTTTGCGATATATTCATCGATTTGGGAAATTTTTATTATTGGTGTAACTACCTTGTATTTTGTTAGAGAGAATTTTCAAAATACTGAGAGTATTAGATTCCAAAGTTTAAGAGTTCAAGAATCCAAGAGTTCTGGCCATGTAGTTATGTAGTTGGCTATGTGGCTAAGCAATGGCTTGTGTATCATTGATCAGATTCCTTGAAAATGAGAAGAATGGGTGATTGGTAGATAGCTGATTATTATTCTGTGATTGGCGCCCTTGACAAATTAGTGTCGAGCCTTTAATGGGTGTGCGGGGGTAAATATATACTTGCTACGTTGCCATGTGTTGTGCCGTAGCTTGAACTGTTGCACGAACATAGAAGCTCAGCTTAACGTTTTGTGCTTTTGCCACTTATGGATATGGTAGGAAAGAGACACGAGGTAAAAAAAATTTATTTCAAATTTCCGGAATCTTTTAATGCAAATTGAATTTTGTTAGTTTTATATTTTAATACGTAATGGTCACTTTAATCATCTGAAAAAATCGGAGGAGCAGTATGAGTAAATGGACGTAAAAAGATCATTAGAAAATAAAATAAAGGAATATTCTTTAATTTCTTGTCATAGTCATTTTGAAATACAATAGGTGATCATAAACTTACAGGATTTTGTTACGAAGTTTCAAACAATGCCGTTCGAGATTCCGTTCGCTAACGAAACTCTCCAATTCTATTAACGTTTAGAAAATTATTATTTCTCGTCCCTAGCATCGCCCAGTCGGCAAAAGCTAAACGTTATGTTCATATGTAACTGACTTCGAAGCACTCCTTTCTCCCTCTAACTTACCCGACATCACTCCCAATAGAACAATAGAGGGGATGCCTGATATATGAATACGACTGCATGGAAGATAAGTTGTTACCTCCTGGACTACGACTTGACCCTTTAAACTCCCCAGTAAACATCTCGATAATAGACTACAGTTCGCCTCCCCCTTCGAGACCCCCATCTCGCTAGACGATACTAATTAGTACATTTAGTATTACACCTACCCAGTGCGGATCTCAATACGGAAGCATTTATACGGAAGCCTCATTACCCAGGCCTTTCAAGACACTCGTAAATATATAAATCTTTAATTATTTATTATTTCCACGTGTTCAACCTCCCCCACTTGCTTCCGATAATACCGTAACAGACGCTACTATTTCAATAATTATCCCACCTATCTCTAAACCCTCACC
>JAPYYT010004184.1:0-12287 GCA_030522565.1 Ceratosolen corneri | reverse complement strand
TAATAATAGTAAAGATCAAGACAGCTTAATTTCATATGTAAAACCAAACTTGTGCAAAGAAACTTTCTATTTGATTTTCAATAAATATCAGTCCACAGTGTTAAATTCGACCCCCCGCGTCTGTCTTTTCTTTCTATCCTGCCATCACTCCTCTACCACTATTGGCCTCTCCCCCCTTCATCTTGGGGAGAACTCAGCATCGGGAAAGTTGCCCGAACAGAAGTATTGATGAAAAATTCGAAATTTCGACTCAATTAACTTAACGGAACTCAAAGCAAAATCAAAAATTGCCTCGTCATCTGCTTGATGAACCACATTGAAAGGCCAAATTTATTATACTATACTATACTTATACTATATTTAAAAATATAGTAGTCAGAAAAAGTTGATGTATTTTGTTAGATTTTATATCTCAAAGCAAGATATTTTTGTGAGTACGATTCCAAAAGTGATCTTTTCTATTATTATACATCCGACTAATCATAATAGAGTATTAACAAATTTTTGCTTAAAGTATCAAATTTGAATTTCATTATTATTAGATTCTAATTATAATTTAATTCTTTACTTTTTGTAGTTTCGGGTAATGGGGATATTTTTCAATTTAATTATTTTTAATTCATATATTTTATGAATTCTAATTTGCAATCGATATTTTATCAAATTAAAAGTTAATTGTGTAAATATAATTATAAATATTAATTACATCACAAAATATACTATACTTTTAGAGCTAACTTTGTAGTCTGTATTTTAGATACTGTATATTTTTATATTAAATATCAAAATTAAAAATTACTGGTATATTTGAATGCTAGTGTTCGTTTATAAAAGACAAATATTTAAGTTTTAAATACATAGATTGATTTTATTTTTATACTCATATTTACCATATAACGAGATTAATGGAAAGTACCGAGTGAAACAATTTTATCGGAAAGAAAAGATAATGGCTAGAACATTAATGTAATTTTCAGAATTTCTTTGATTAGGCGGAACGTTGAACTGAACAACAAATATAATCTTTGTGAATACACTTTAACAGCATAAAAAAATCAAATCTGAAATAGCAGAATGAAAAGTGTTCAAGGAATGTACACCTCAAATAATAGTGTTAATATAAATTTTTTACAGATGAACATTCTACAGATAATAAGCGTCATAAAAATGATTATTTACTTAAAAAAAAAAAAACGTAAAACAAATAAAGATGCAAAAAAAAACCAAAACTAGTTCAAATAAAAAAAGATTTCTTATAAAATCATTCCATCTAAAATACTCAAAATATTAATATTTACCGTGAAATAGATATATGAATAAATTTGCTTAATATGAATATATATCTCGCATAAGTAGCGTACCAACATAGTAAAAAAATATCAGAAAATAATAGATAACCATTATAACAAAATTATTTAATAAAAAAATAGATTTACCTATTTTGTAATAATTTTAATACAACTTTTTAAAGAAATTTTTTAATTAATATTGATACTGATAATAACTAGAGATTAAAATGATAATTTACAAATTGACATTAATTGTAATAGATATGTACATGTAGACGCAATTTGTTCCATATGATAATTTTAATTTTCCTATTGTGTACTAAGGAAATTTAAATCCTGAAATGGCAGAACATCTTTTGTAGTACACTTCATTTAGATTTTCATTTTCATTTAGATTATTTCAGAAATTTAAATCTTTTCCTCCCTATTTTTTAATCTAACTGCAAAATTAATGACTAATTATGATTATGAAAATAAAAAGTTATTAATGTTTATTTTAAGAAAAGTAATTTATATCTATGGCATTGAAATTTTTGACACTTCAATTTCAAAAAAGATATAAATTGGTATAGTTTCTCTTAGACCGACAAAAATTCTTGAAAAACTTCCAGCTTACGTTTTATCCTGTAATCCCGTAAGACTTCGGGGTGATAGTAGTGGAACAACAAAAGTCGTTTAGCGTATAGTTGACACGCAGTGACTTCTTAATTAATTAGCCTTAATTTAAAAATATGCTCCAAAGAGTAAAAAGTATGAACGGAAGATAGAAAGATTGAAAGAGTTCAATAGCGAAATAGAAGCAAATAACTTTTTCTCATATACATTTGCGATTTAATTCAAAAGCTGGAATCACACGTACATATGTACAGAAAATAAATTATTTATATAATAATTAATTTAATCATATATATTTATATTTTTAAGTAGAATCATGTAAGATATTATGTAAAGACGCCACACCTGTATAGCTTTAAGATTATAAAATAAGAAAATAGCTTGTAGTAAAATATTAATTTAATAAATAATATGAAAAATTACAAATATTGCTAATAAATAATTTTCCTTTTTTAAATACTGATTCCTGATGTTATATTCAATAAAATGATAAAGTTTTAAATTTGTATTTGAATAGATTTCCAAAACTTGGATATTATTACTTTAAAAATTGATCTATTAGTTTATTGAAGAATAAAAATTATTGCAAAAAACAAGAAAAAAATATAAATAAATAAGACTATTTCTATTACTATTTGCCAAATAAAAATTTTCAATTTATTCCGTTTAGACATTTTAAATGTAATCTTATATCTTTAACTGTATTCGTGGTAAGCCTTCTTTAAACCAATTTTTCTGATGATCTAATAATAGCGCAAATATTTCTCTAAAAGAATTTACGATTTATGTGCATATAAAAAAGTTTACCGCATGATTTGATGATCAAAACTTACTCTATTGGAAAAGTTAATAATCCATTTTGCACCAACGACTTCATAATATAATAAAGTTATTCGAACTTATAAGATTGTTATGTAATTTAAATTAAACATTTTGAATTCTGCATGCTTAATGAATAATTGTTTAATCACTAAATGAAAGTTATATTATTGTTTCTAATTTTTCTGAGGAAGCATAAAAATATACCAATTCTTTTTTATCAAATTTTTATTTTATAATGTTCATAAATATTTCTTAGAATGAAATATAAAAATACAAATTCTTTATTTAACAGGACAGATTATTTCCTAAAATCTAATTGAAATATTATTTATTGTTTAATAAAGTATGACCTCGGTTATTATTATATAAATAATATTAATGATATGGAAAGTATTCTCCAAATTAAAAAGTTATTCCTAAATAAAATAACTTAATGTAATTTCTTCGAATAGCAGCAATTTTTAAAATAATTAGTAATCGAGTTATTTTATAATTAAAAGAAATCTTATAATTGTATATAATGCATTAAAAAAATTAAGTTTACAGAATGCATTATAATTACGTAGATCAAGTTAACCCATTAAAAAGATAAAGTGAGTTCTTCAATTTCTCTGATCCTGAAAAATCCAGTCTACTTCTGCTATTGAATATAAACAATTTTATCCAAGATATTATTTATTAAGATATTAGTTACATTAGTATTTCAGGCATTAACAAATATCATTCAACAAAATGACAAAATAACATAATAGTCAAATGATAGTTCGGTGCAATACTAACTAAGTTTTCATATTTCATGTAAACTAGAAATTTAATTAATTAATAATGATGATACATTAATTTCCGTTCTTTTGAATTAACTTTCTCGTAATTGACTGATGTACCAATGTCTAGAAATTCATTGAAAATTGTTGGTCAATTGGATTCTGGATCTTTCCAAAATCCTATCAATATAACTGAAAAGTTTTTCTGTCAGACTGTCTTATCAGGGAGCTTTCGGAAAATTCTTGAAAGGTATTAATAGCTCCAATGCTGTGTTACGAATTTCTTAGCGTGACACTTTCGCAAATACATGTAATCTCTTAGCACAGTCTTCGAAATATCAGATACATAATTTAATCTGTGTATCAGATATAAAAGGATTTATATCAAATAATTATGCAAAAGAAGTTTGCGTAAATAAAATTAATTCTTAGATTAAGGGGCTATTAAAAACTAATCACAATAATATATAGCAATGTAAATAAATTTAAATAAAATTTAGCCCTCGTGGCTCGATTAATTGGTTAATGTTTTTTTAAACCAGAACAAATAAACATTTATTTACATTTATTAACAAATATACATTTATGGCTCTATTAATTGTTTAATATTTTTTTAAACCAGAATAAATATACATTTATTAAATTCATTCACATGTTTATTATAAATATTTTATAATGTTTATTTATCTTAAATGTTTTTAAAATGTTTATACATTAAGTAATTAAATAATCATATAACCTTAAATATAAGTACCTATAACAGTAAATATATAGCTATAATTTATTAAAAATAAATAATTTTATAATTTAAATATTTTTTACATTATATTTATTTATATTGAAACTATATTTTACATTATCTCATTATATATCTCATATAAATTAAATTACTTAAAAATAATAAATATACTATATATATATATATATATATATATAAATATTTTTTACATACAATAGTACAAGCAATATATCATACAAGCAAATTATTTTTATTAAATCAACTCTAAATATACATTTGATTGAAATCCAGAATTTTAAAGAATTATTTTATTTGAAATAAAATATTATATGCGTTTTCAAATGCATGTTGGATGAAATTTATACTATTAATTGCAAAAATATCCTTATGCGATTTATAATTAAATATATAGAATAAAGAACTAATATAAAATTACAAATAATTTCATGGGGTTAATAAATGATTTAAAATTTCTATATTATTATTTAAAAACATTTTTTGTATGTTTGTTGTGTGTGTAATTGTGAATAATGAATAATATTTATTTCATAGTATTTAGTAATCTGTATTAGGTAGAAAAAATATTTATTGTTATAAATAATTAATCTAAATTACAGACTTGAGAATTTGAGACGTGATTAATGACAGGATGAGACATGTACATTAATACACCTAAACTTTGATACGATTTTTAGGTGTGTGATCCAACATCTAAACATATTTTCTGGATGAAGGTGTTGAGATGTATTTGTATTAGGTGAAAATATTTTCAAAATAAGAATAGAGTTCGTGGGGCATCGTGTTATCTGCATATACAATTGTACAAATACTTGGTAAAAATGATTACGTATTGCGAGATGTAACATGAAAATTTAGCAAAATCTTAAAAGTCTATAGGAGATTGTGGATGTAAAAAGGAAGACAGATTCATTTATGTAAGTTGAGCTAGCAAAATAAACCTTCACTAAAACTTTTGAAGAAACATACAAGTTTTTAAAACTTGTCTTTGCATGTATACTTTGAATAAGTTTTAAAATAAATTTAAGCTAGTTAGAAAGTAAGCCTACTGCGTTGACAAATTCAATTTCTGTCGACAAAATTTTACAATACGAATTGACAAATCACAAACCAACATTAATGCGTTTAAGCAAGAAAATCACATGAATAATTAGTTCTATTATTCTCTATTATATAACCATTGTGAATTTTATATTTTCATACTATTACAGTTAAGGGTTTATATTTAACATTTTCTACAGTTTTCATTAAAATTATAATATAAAAAATATTCCAATAATCCAGCATTATAACAATAAGTTACACGTATCATCTCAATTATTACGTATAAGTTTAAACAAAGTTACTTTACAAGTAAAATGCACATGACAATATGCTCCGTAACGCAATATTAGTATCTTCTTATCTTTCAATGGCTTGTGATGTTCAATGGGCAGTTGTTTGATGTGTAAGTAAAAACAGGAAGGATGAAAAGAAAAAGAACGAAATTGAGAAGAAGTGAATCCAAGAAGATTAATATTCGATCTCATATACGTATATATACATATATATGAACTAAATATTTACACATGTGTGTTCCCGTCTATTATAAAATAATAAATAAGAGAAATAAAGTCTATGATGCGAGACATGATTCAGTTACACATTCAGTTCCACAGTATATAGAATTTTTTTAAACAAAAGCATAGATTAATAGGTACAAATTACAAAGAAATGAATGCATCGGTGAATAAACATTGATTATAATTTGCCATATAATGTCGGATGAATATAATGTCAAATAGCGATAATGGAATCGATAATTGGGAAATGGAAACCAACAGATTATAATGAATTCAACGAGGTAAGGTATCGTAGTTGCGTTATATTATTAAACGGAGTTCAGCATCAGAGCTTGAATGCAATAAAGACTGACTATTTTTGAAAGACGGTCGTGGTAACCTATTCGCATTTAATAATTGTTACCTTGGAAATACCTAAGATATAAGATGAAAATAACTCGTTTGGTCGTTCATTGACCCGAAGACGTACGTACGCGTGTTTTTAGATCCTTGAGTTGCTTTGCAATGGTCAAAAATGACAAAACGCTTCAGATACGCTGCATCTGTCTAAGATCAGCAATTTTAACCTTATGACTTTTGGTTGGATTACGGAGCCGTGTGACCAATATAATCGTGCCGACGCTGTTTGCAAATGAATCAGGAGATATTTTGTTTAGAATGTATTAAATATTAGAATGGCCTAAAACACTACTGTTTCTCTTTCTTAATCTTTGGTTTGGTTTGGTAATAAGTAGTTTAAGATAGTAAATAAAAATTTATCTTTACTTCGTAAAAATAGATTTTAGTATTTGGAATTTTTTTCTTTGATAAACTGCATAAATTCTTATGCGTGTGTACAATAATGCCATGGACAGATTACTACAGAATCATTAACCTAAACTTTTTACTAAATAACTTATTCACCGGAGAAAGAACGCAGTTAAAAAAGTTATGAGATGAGATGAGTTAGCTCTTTGTATTAAAGTACTTGCTACAATTAGAAACTATTTTAAGACTGCGCATACAAGTCATCCACCACGACATCGCCAAAATATAAAATTAGAAGAAAAACTGCTTGTAACAGCATATTATAGCAGAGAGTATAAAGGAAGCGCATGCATGTCTCGATGAAGGAAACCTACGAAGCAATATATAGTTTGCAGAATATAGAAAAAAAAAATGAAAAACAAAGATGAGACGATGGGTGGCAAAAGCTAAAAGATGAAAAAAGCGTGTAATCCTGAACATTCGTGATTCATGCGGCATGCTGAGATACGCAAAGTGCTTGATGTCGTCATAAATAATGCTGAAAAAAATGAAAATAGGAAAGAAAGAAAAGTTTCAGGCAGAGTTGACGGCACATTGGCAATGAAGCCACCAGTGAAACTTTTTTCTCGCTTTCTTTCATCATTTTATTACTCCCCAGTTTCCAAGATGCCAGAGACGTACATATTTTCCCGACTGAGAGTAGCTCAGCACTTAACCGCGTGAATCTCCCAGCTGAATTACGAAACATTGACATGAGTGATTTAACCGAACCTATTCTCCATCCACAAAATAATAGTCATACTATTTACTAAATCTGGAGTAGCTTAGTTTATAAAAATTGACAGCTCTTTCGAAGATGAAAAATACAGAGTAGTGAAATTGCGGACCGAAGACGGAAATTATCCTTATACATTTTGCTCCAACCGGTCAGAATTGCACGACCAGTCGGACTTGGGTGGCAACTGTTGGTGTCCTTGTTATAAACTTTTTTAATAGCATTGAACTCGCGCTTTATTGAAAAAAGTAAGAACTTTCTATCTCCGACCCCTCGTTAAGACTATCTTTTCCACCTCCTTAAAATTTCTCCAATGATTCGTCATGCTGTCGTCTCTACTCGGAAATCTTGCTGTTCTTTTCAAAAGTATTTGCCTGCTTTTCTCGCTATTCCTAGTAAAAGTTACTATATCGATACTATATTTTTTGTTTTGTTTTGTTTTGTTTTGCTTTGTTTTTTGTTATGTTTTTTTTGTACAATTCAACGCTTTGCCATCTTTTTTAGTACAAGTTTTTAATTGGAAACAATAAATAATAGTTACCTAAAAATCAAATATTTTTCATTTACTTTCTTAAAAAAACTTTCATTTTTCATATATCACGTTAATTTTATACGATTATTAAATGAAATGAAGAAATTTTATTTAATTTAAATACAACGAATAATCTTTTATTTACTTAAACATTACAGAATACACTAGATAAAAGACATTTTTATAATTCTATTCAAGACTTTAGCTTAAAAAAAGTTTTTCAATTACCGAATTAATTAAATTTTTTTAGATTACAATACGTTTTAATGTTTATTTTTTATTTAAAAATATAATAAAATTGAATAATAATGTTAAATAATAGTATTATCAACACTTTGAAATTTCAATAAACTCAATTCTAGAAGAACAAATTAGTATGATTTTTTCATAAGATTTATCATCCTATTACTTTCTTAGGCGAATTACATATGTAAAAATTATTGATGTATTTATATGTAAACGATAATGTCAGGCAATGCATCTTTATAAATATACGTAAGTATGAAACAGCATAAAAAGCCAGAAAATTAACTCTTTTATTATTTAAGTATAAATATTATATTATAACAAATATTACTATATATATTTTATTGAGATAAATATGATATCTTGGCAATTAATATAAAGCTTATAATTATTGATAAAAAGTGGCGAATCAAAAAAAAAAAGGTTTTTTCTAACAAAATTAGAGATTCCATTTCATAAAATAAATGATTTTATTAAAGTTGAATTCATTCTCTATCACACGTATAAAGATGAGCTTAATAAATAACATCTAAGAATTATGAGTAATTTATATAATTTTATCATAATAATATAAGTTTAAAGTTATGTAAAAAAGAAATATTTCTATGGTTTTGTAAAAACATGCATAAAATTCGGTAGAGTTAGTAAATCAATAAAATGTCGAGTTTTAGAGTCAGTAAGAAATTGTAAGTCTCTTTGGGAACAGTTGCATTACTCCTTAAGGATTTTCTTATCCTGAGATTCTTGCGAGTAACATAAGAAGAAAAAAGACAAATTTTAGCCATAGTCAGTGTATGGAAATTTCGTCAGCAAAAGGTAACGAAAGTGCTGCACTTATCTCCACTAAAAACATAGAGTGAAAGAAAATATGCTCTAAAGTGAATAAAAAAAAAAAAGATAATACACCTGAAAAGTCTTTTAATGCCAGCTTAATTTTGCTAATTTTTATAATTTATTTGTATAAGAAATACACGTCAGTGATGGTAATACAGAATAATATTTGATTTCTAATATTAAAATGTTAAATTCATTATTCAAACATTTAAATACATAAATTTTAAATATTTACTTCACAGCACCAAATGATACACACGATAAAGATTTTTTCCATATATTAAAATAATACTACTTATTTCATAATGCTAACCTTGATTCAAAAGGACGTTTTAAACAAATTTCTTTATTATACAATAGATACAATGTGTCGACGGGACGTAGAATTATACCCGAAGCATCGAATACGGTATTTAATAAAAGAAAAATATCGCAGCAAGGTCCATCATAACTTGAAAACTACGAATCTTCTTAAGTATTTCTAGTGATGAAAAATCTGAGCTTCATATGGGTTTTTGTGCGCATAAGAGTAATGTTAAGAAAGTAGTTTTAACCAGACGAAACTATGCAAAAGAAGAGACCTTGGAACAGAATATTAAGAAAACTACATTAACTCTTAGTATATATCAAGTACATAATGTGTGCATATTTTAATTAATGTCTAATTATTGTGAAGTACTGAAATTTTGGAAAAAGTCAATTTTTTGATACTGCAGAAAGCATAATTAAAGATTTAAATAATCTGTAAATAAGGTTAAATTCAGTAAATTATTGAAATATAATCTATCAAACATTCACAATCCAAAGCTTGATATAATTTAAAATTTTATATTTACTTTTAGAAAAAGAGAAATATTTTTATGTTCATTTTAAACTGATATAAGTTAATATTCAGTATTTGTAACAAATGAGTTTTAAATCTCTTTATCTATTTTGTATTAATTTGTAATACAAATAGAAAAAAATATTAGTTCAGCTCTCATTTCGATCCACTTAAATCTACTATTTCATATTTTTCTTTAATATGAATTTAAATGGAACTTATTCGTCAAAATATTAGCGTTTTAATGTCATAGACTACAAAAAAACCTAAAATGTTATTTATACAAATTACTTTTTATTGTTAATACAGTATGATAAAAACGTTTTATTGTATTTTAATTTCAAAAAATAATTTCAAATATTCAGCATTTTTTGCACCACACAACACGTACAAATTTTGTAACAAAGTAAATATTTTAAAAGCGAATAAAAGTGCGTGTCAATCTCTATTTCGAAGAGATTTCAATCAATTCCAAGAGAGACAAGCACATCGGACAAACCAACCATTAGGGATTCAAACAGAATCTATCAACGTATTAACTCAAATTGGAAGGTTGAACGGCGTCGAATATTAAGTCGTGATACATTTTCACTAAAAAATAGTGATCATCATGTTCTGAAAACCCTTTTGAGGTCAACATTTACTCCATAAACTTATTTTTGGACTGTAATGATGTCGATCAAATTTTTGGTAAAATTTCATTTTCTTAGTACACAAATATTACGTTAGAACTACAGTACTTGATTTTAAAAAGTACCCTACACATTTAATAAGTCCAATGATGTAATAAATGTGTAAAAATTTAATAAATCGATGAGTTAATTTATTAATCAACAATTTCTTTAATTCGCAACAACATAATTACATATAATTCTACATAAAAAATGTAAAATAATGAAATCTGTATATAATATAATCTGTATATTTATAGATTTATTGTAAGTTTTATAGTTAGATTTTAATATTTATAATAATTTACTTTAGAAACTATATAAATTTTAAAAATAATTAATATTATTATTATTTAGAGATCAGATACAAAATTATATTAATACGAAAAATCATGTTAGGTATTATATATACCTCTCATACTCTCGAATTCTGCCTTAATATTTCTATTGAATTATTTTTCATATAGATATATATGTGCCTGCAAAATATAATTAATTATCAATATAATGTGAGATTCTAATTTTGTTAAAAATTAAAAAGGTTATTCAATTTGCTATCACAATAAATAAATAAATTGATTATATAATATAAGTATACTATCACTTTTCCTACAATTATAATATCTGAAAATTCAATCCACTGAATCTAAGCTCGAAATAAATCGCTGATTAGTATTTTAAATTAGATTATTCTGATGTACATGTATTTTCATTCATTACATATTCATGAAATATTTTATGAAATTAAATTGGTCATTGATTCACAGATCGAAAAAAGCGTCAAATTAAAAATTATTATATATGCGTTCCTAGACATCAGAATGCAAAGCTCTTCGCAGCATTAATAATTATAATAGGACATAATTCTTATACCGTTATATAATGAAATACTAGTGACAACTGCAAGAGCGCCAGAAGTCAAAAGTCACGAAATGGATCCATTAATCATTTTTAAGCGAGTAACTTACCTATTTGCAAGAAAGCAACCACCATCTATTGTCACGTGTCATTACACGCTTTTAAGCATTAAGAAAATTAGCATATTACAACGTACCTTATGTGCTAAAGGTATTGGTCGTGTTCTTATCCGTATAGTTTTACCGCGTAATATGGTGCATTTTGTACATTTTTCTCTCTTGTTATATTACATCAAGAGAATTTCTAACAGTATATCGAATAGCATTACATGCGGTATTACATTACTTACGGTACTTGAATTATATATTTCAAAAATAAAAATATAAACATCAAAGTATAGAAAAAATCGATAGATACACCGATATTTAAAATATTATAAATAAACATTCATATTATGACTAAGTTGTTAATATCATTAAAATAACATTTTATCCATTATAGTTGTCGGTAATTAGTAAAGAATTGGAATAAATAAAAAAATTACTTCAAAATTACCTTTCATTATTATTGTTTTTGAAAATATAAAATAATTATAGATAAATTATTAAAAAATAGTTAGAAAAATTACTTGTATGAAAATATTTATAATTCGTTTTTACATTTATCAACTAAATTTTCACTTAATTAATGTTATTTCAACATTTATCTATAATATTTATTAGAAGAAGTTACGATACTCTTGAGTGCATCGCACTTGAATAAATCATTAAATGAAGAATCAAACGAGCGTTGCTAGAATTCGGAGTGACGAATGGCCAGTACCTTCAAAGCATATAGGCATCGAATTCCTAAGAATCCACAATTAAAATCTGGTCATTAGCAAATTCGAAGTTTCATTCAATTCGAATTATGATCGTTTTAGTTA
Source organism: Ceratosolen corneri (assembly GCA_030522565.1). Taxonomy (NCBI): domain Eukaryota; kingdom Metazoa; phylum Arthropoda; class Insecta; order Hymenoptera; family Agaonidae; genus Ceratosolen; species Ceratosolen corneri. The sequence goes on along the minus strand of JAPYYT010004184.1, from coordinate 67 downwards.
TTCTCACTATATTTGCATTCGTATTAAATACTGCGCTAAATTTAAGCACAAATTCAGTATATAATTT
>JAPYYT010004182.1:0-10562 GCA_030522565.1 Ceratosolen corneri | reverse complement strand
TTTGGCTATCACTTTCATCGTTATCCTCAACGTCAACTGCATCAGCATCAAAATTATCATCATCATTTTCATTACTGTGATCAACATTAATCCATTCATCATCATCCTAAAAATAAGTATAAAATCATTTTTACTGTCGATGACATTTAACTATTTCTAAAATACAAAACACAAGATTCTTAATATCAAAGATTTTCAGACTATAAATATCAAGCACAAACAACATAAATAATATAAATACTTTCTTTATATAATTTATAAAAGTTACTTTTAATGATCCCATTTTTATTTTTTTTATAGATCCCACTTTTATACTTTTCAAAAATTAATTACAAAATATTTAAATAATTTCTATTGTGCTTACGTCGCTATTTTCGCTATCAATTGACAAAATATTGTCTTTCGAGTCAAGAAGAACCTCAGCTCCTGGCACAAATTCTTTCACCGATACATCGCCGTATTTTAAAGATTCCAAAGTAATAGTGGCTTCAGTTGGTCGACCTTTATCCTTTTTATGTAATAAATCAGGCATTGTTTGCCGAAATAAACCAATGAGTGATCTAGCTGCCATCATCACACTTCTTTCTCGATAGTTTTTATATTGCGTTAAGTCTTGTAAAAGTTCTTCATTCATTGCAAGTGGACATCGTGAACAAATTTCTCTAACAGCATTTAGTCTGCAAAATATTAATTTTTTTCACGAATTACATTTGTATAAAAAAAACAATCGATTTGGAAATATTTGCATAAAAGCGTATTATTTACCCTATAGCCATAACATCTGCCGAGTTTCGTTCGGTTACAAAATTGTTAACTAAAGTTTTTAATAATGGTTGTATTATGTCCGGTGGAATTAATTCGTGCGAAGCTTGTGCCACAAACTGCAATAGTTTTGTAACTTCTAAGATACAAAGCACATTATATTTGTAACAAATATGCTTATTAAAAATTTTAATTCTTATACGATAAAAAATTTTACCTCTTTGATGAGGCTGAAGGAAACGTTGTAAATAAGGGTAGAAATTAAATAAAAACAAATCGTGTAAGCCTATGAGTCTTGAAATTACGTCAAGGGTCATAACTTTAACTTCAAATCGATCGTTATTTTTTTCTAATTGCTTAAAAAGCTTCTCAGCTAAGCCCTGTGAATCATGAATCAAATGGAGCGCTGAAAAATTAAATTGCGGAGCCTTGCTTTTTTTCTTTTTTGATTTCTAAAAAAAAGCATCCATATAAAATAAAACATCTAGAGATTTTACATATTTTGTCAAATAAACAATAAATCAATAATGAAGGAAAAAGATACAATTAAATATCATTGTTAAGAGAAACATAAACATAATAAGTTTTAAATTTCAATATAAAATAATAAAATTTGCTTTTCCATTTTTGAAAATCAATCCTACATTTACAAATAAACTATTATTTATAAATTATTGTTTAAATAACTTTATAAGCTAAATTTAAAGAAATAGTTATTATAAAACATACTACAAAAACTTGTTTCGCCTTTTTCAACTGTTTTTCACGCTTTTTTGTCTTCTTATTAACTTTATTAGCCATAATAATTTCTTTGATATTGGGCTCATCATCGCTATCACTATCTTCACTGTCCTCCTCAGAATCTGTTCCTAAGAAAAATTTCAAGCTCGCAACCATGACTTTGGTAAATTTTGAAAAGCAACCAGTGGCAATAACATTTACTGTTTTTGCATCATTCCAAACATTTTTATTATACAACTCGATCATAATGTCAACCGACATTTTAGCTGCTCTAGCGTTCGTGTCCTTAAGCATTGTGAACATGAAGTTCTGCAGTACAGTATTAATTTTGGAATTTTTGTGTTTTGCGTTAACGTTCTTTATGTCAGTTATTATATGCGTCTGCAAGAATTGTCGAAGGACCTTGTCTTGAGATCGTAATAATTCAAAGAAAAGACTAAGTAGGTCTGTTGGCTCTAGCAGATTCTTATTCCGAAGTAGAATTAAAGCCCGACAAAAGGTCTGCAAGTAAAATTGTATAAAGAACAAATTTGTATTTCTGTCGTTAAATTTTATTATATTGAAATGATTTTAAGCAATTGCCGTTTTTCCAACAAAATGTTTAACATTACTAATTATATATAAATAAATATTTTACTGATTTAAAATCTAAAATTGAATTTTTAATTAAAAATACAAATATGTTAATATGATTAATTATCGTAAAGTACTAACCATTCGCATCTCATTATCCAAGACAGTATTTTTTCGTTTCAGTATATCAATGAGTTCTTGAGGAAAAGTCATTAAGTCATTAGGATAACAATGCGCAACCTGTAGACAAAATATATTTTTAACTGTTTTTAATTATAACAAGAAATAATAAAATGAATACGTACATTGTATGCATAATTATAATTCATAATTCGTGAAATAAATAATACCTCATTGTAAATATAAAATAGAAAATATTTTTTATTCGTCATTTACAAATGTATAGCATTCAGTTTATATATAATTAATAAAACTTTTTGAAAAATCTATCGAATTTTAACTTTTATTATTATTATTTAATAAATTTATTATTTTTTAAAAAAATTTTCATATAAAAAATTTAAATACGACTATTCTTAAAAATTCTACATTTGTAACATTTAATTATTTATAACTTGTATAAAAGATTAAACTATCCAGACAAAGATGCCCATTTTTTGCGTTAATGAACATCTACAATTAATAATAATTACAAAAATATATACAAAATTTATTTTAAAATAAAGAATAGTCAACCATTTTTAATACAAACATTGCATTTACTATATATTTAAAAGATTAACCAACTAACTAAACTAATTATATTGTTTTAGAGGAATCAATATATTATTAAAAAAAGCGAAAGTGTAATTTTAAAGTATAAATAGTATTTTTGCGAAAATGAGATTGCAATGGCCAAAAAAAGGATAAAATGAATAGCCTTGAAAATATTTTCATTAAATTGTTTTGAAATTTTTAAATATACGAAACATTATTATAACATGTGCAAAAAATTAAACATAGAAAATAAAAATAAATGTTCTTCATAAATCATTTATTTAATGTCAAAATTATACACAAAAAGCAGTCACAAAATAATTAAATAAGATAATGATACCACATAATTTAAACATTTTCATAATAAATATTCAATGTAAAAAGTCGTACAAATATTTTTTTAACTCAAAGCCTACATTCCTCGAGATAACCATAATAAATTCAAAACTAACACAGCATTTGTATTTAGGTTCATTTATGTTATAATCACCAATCATCGAAAGTAAACCCAACTGACACATTGATGGCACTTGGGTTAATAAAACAGCATTCAAATCGATGTTCACATCAATGATTGAACAAAATATAGCAAGCAGCCTGTTCAATGGAAAACTCTGTGGTCCTTCACGGGTTGTCATAACTCTCATTTTTCTTTTTCTACCGACTTTTTTTTTTCTTCGCTCACCTTCTTTGACAAAAAGATTCTTATCTTCCTTTGCCGGATTGTAGGATGCTAAATAAGCAGCAATAAGTAAATACTTAGCATAGCAAGGCAATTCAAAACTCAAAGCTAATTTTGTTGTAGATTCAATTTCAGATGAAAGCTTAGACTGTTGATCAAAATCATCTGTAGACACTCGTAAATATATAACTTCTAAATTGGTTTTAAAAGTACTAACAATATTACGCCATAAAGCACTAACATCACATTCATCAATGGCTTTAGATTTTACAGGTTCAATATACTTGACAAAATTCTTTTCAGCCATATATCGAAGTTCATTCAGATCTCGACAGAATCTGAAGTATACAGACAGAAAGAGATTTAAATAAGTTTTATAAAATTCAACACTATAATCATTTGGTTTATTTAAATCTAACAAAATTTGTGTTATTTCTGTTTTGTTATACTGCGGGAAAAAAATTGTAATAGGTTCATACAACCCCAGCTTTGGTATATATTTTTCCCAAATAACATCACTAGTAAAGATAGTACATATATCCACTTGGGTTAACTCTCTTATTCGAAGTAGAGCTGGTAATAAATTTATGTCCATATGACGTAGCTTCTCACATTTTTCAAAAACGATCACTATAGGCTGTGAATTTTCCATCGTAATTGATTTTATTTCTGATATAAAGTCAACAAAATTATCACACTTTTTTGACAACTTATAACCATTATCTGAAGTTAATGTAGTTGACGAAAGATCGATTATAATTTTTTCGAACATACTTCTATTATTTACATGTTCAAAGCAATTTATTATAGAAATATTATACTTTAAATATTTAAGCAAGTTTTTAATGATATAAGATTTCCCACACGAAACATGACCATAAATAAAAATATTCGGAAACATTGGTTCATCAACTAGTAATGAGTATAAAAAGCTTATAAGTGAATCCCGACATTTAATTATTTTACTCAACTTCTTTAAACAATCTTCCATGATTATAGATATAAATTTGTTTTCAGTAATAAAATAAGAATATAATAAATTAAAAAAAATTTAAATGTGTATTTAGAAAGGGCAAGTTGATTTTCAAACCTGAAAGAGAAATTAAAAAAAAAATCGGTAGTTGGATAAAATATAACTTGATAATCACTTTCAATAAGTTTCTTAAAAGTTATTAAACAAAATTTTGTATACGTCAAACAAATTCAATTATTTTGATGTCAAACTATAACCGTAAAAAAATAAAGAAATATTATTTAAAGTACAGACAAAGCATTTAAAATCTTACTTGTGCCAAGAATATAATCAATTCATCAAGGCTTTTGTTGAATTTATCTGGAGTTAAATCAAATACTTCTAAAGTTGACTTATAGTGATGGTATTGCTGCAAAAACTATTGAAATATATTAATTAATTGATGCGTTATTAAAGTGAAATCAAATTATTTATAATAAAAGAAAATGCTCGCACTTCTTCTTTGTAAGATTCTGGATCTCGCTTGATTAGATTCTGCAATTGTGGAAGATTGTCCGGCAATTGATTATTATGTCGAACCATTGCTAATATTTACATTTAATCTGCAATTATAAAAATCATATTACCAACAAAATATTTGCATATAAATATATAAATTTTATTTGAAAATTATTTCTTATTATAGGTTATATTGAAATATCTTCTCTTACTGTTAATTTCTTTCTTATTTACATATGTTTTTTATACAGTATAAATGATTTAATTTGTTATAAAAAATTATTGATATAAAAATGAATACTAGAGTATAAATTTGTTTGCACAAAATAAGTAAAAATTATTAGCACGTGTCACGATTATATTACTGACGTAAAAACAAAAAATGGAGACTACATTAAAAGTTTTTGATTGGTTACTTCGAACATTGGCGCGCTTTTGTAATCTTGTAAGGCTTCGACATAACCTCAAAAATTTTATAAGGAATAAATAAGCTCTGGATTTAGTAAATTATGTTGTGAAAAAATTAAAGCGTAAAAATGTCAAGTTCTGATTCGGAATTAGAAGAGGATGAGGAGGAAATTCTCGTATATGTGGAATTTGACAATTGTGGAACAAACGATATGTTCAGTAATGAAAATTTGAAATTAGACATGCTTGGGTTGGATTCTGATCATCCAATTATGCAAGTTAATGGCAAGGTAAAGTTCAGTTTATTATGAATTTTAATTTTCTAAATAGTAAATCTTAAAATTTCACATTAATTAATAAATATTTGTTATTATTTACAGTTCTTTGAAGGAACTTATGAAGATGCTATTGGTACCTATTTATTTTTTGAAAAAGATGTTCATCCACTTATTGATGACTCGGTATTTGATAAGGTTCCTACACTCAAATATTTTAAAAAAACCAGAAAGCTCCTTAAGATGCAAAGAGCTTTTGTTGTACCTAGACATGAAGTTCTTGGAGATTCTAATCACAGTCAAAGTATTCCTAATATAGATACAATAAAGGCAGCTGGAGTTCCACCAAAATATCAAGAGGATGGTATGCTTTGCTAATTAATCTTTCATAATTTTAATCCCTTCAATTAAGTAGATAACTTACGCTGAGTGATTATTTCATTTTTTTAGCATTTACATTTTGGGAAAATGCTCGAAATAAAAGGATAAGTGCATTAAATGAATATCTTAGAAAGCAAGAGTTCAGAAAAGAATTAAGGTTAAGAGGTTTTGAACCTGAATCTGAATCAGATGAAGATAATCCATTTGCCATGTATAAATATTTAGATAATGAATTGAAGGTAGCGAAAACCGATGGTCAAAACATTGACTATGAATCACAAATAGAAAAATTAGAAAATACATTACAAATGACTGAATTAGGTACTGAACAAATGAAAAATTCACCACAAAAACTGACCGTTATTGATCCAGGACCTTCGACATCTAAAAGTAGTATGCCTTGGATTGAAGATGATATATCAAAAAATCAATCAATGGCACAGAAAGTAAAAGCCATAGGTAAAGTTAAAGAGAAAATTATAAAAGGAAAAGTGGAAAAAAAGATTTTGAGAAAGAAAAAGTTATTTATATCGCAAAAATTATTAAATGAAACTTCTATTGAAGAGTCTTTAGAGAATTCAGATAGTAAAGGAGAATTTTATCAACAGGATAGTGAAAAATCGATCAAGAATGATGAAGTAATTGATATTAACAAACTGGAAGAAACTGGTAATGTTGAAGATCCTCAAGGCAATAAACTAGAAGAAATGGAAGTTGATGAAATTGCAATTGAAAATTCTGAAAAATTATTAGCAAATGAACTTAAATTAAAAAATTCTTTTATTTTGGATAAGAACAAAAAAAAGCAAGAAAAGCGTGAAGCAAAGATGAGAGAAATAAGCGAAAAATTAAAAACACTCAGTCAACCTTCTAAACAACCAAACAGTTGATAATTGTTATATGCATACACTATTTTAAAAGAAGTTTTCAACTTAAATATGATAAGGTAAATTATAAAACAGTTTTTATCTCAAAAATTTAACTTTTTTTTTTTACAAAAATATCAAACTCTACATGATATTTTTACTCAATATCCATATGTGCATAAATATTATATAGATATTTATATATTGTACAATATTTTTCATGAGATATTATCTCGTTTTTCACAAACTATAAATAACAATCAATCGACCATTTACTTATAGACAAAGTACATGTAAAAAAGTTCTTATACATAGTCAAATCAGTGAATACATTTATCAAAAACAATTTTGCAAAAATACTCCTAAATAACTCCGTTTATTTTTAAACTAGGTATAAAAATAATTACTTCTTAAATTAAATTTCGTTTGTTTAGATGAGAAATCATCGTTTCGATGAATAAAATTATGAATTTCTTAATTGCAATGCTGAAAACAGATTAACATAACGAGACTCTATATTCCACAGTAATGATATTTTCATTTTGATTCTCTGCTCGTAGATTAATGAGCAATCATTATCATCATGCTTGAAGACGAACGAATTGGCTAGAAATGATTCTTTAAATGAACATGATCGTTTCTTCACCAACTCAAATCACTCGTGAGTTCATCTGGATATTCACCGGTCAAGCAGGCTGTACAATGACCAACGTAGCTGCTATCACGATTATCCATTCCGTGTCGTACCGCCTGAACAAGACCTTCTACAGAGAGGTACGTCAAACTGTCCGCTCCAACATGCTTAGCCAGCTTGATATTGTCAAGTCGATTAGCTATGAGCTCTTCCCTTGTGGGAATATTGATACCCATGTAACATGGATACTTCAATGGCGGAGAGGCAATTCTTATGTGAACCTGATAAATATCAATTTCTTAATTTTTCATTTTTTTTAATTTTATTATTATTTTTTTTTACAATCAGACCTTTTTATAATAATATTGACAAGGGCAGATGGATTGTCATTTATGTCATTCATTCACAATATGAATTGTCATTCATATCATCATTCATTCATCACAGTCCGCATGATTAATGCAAAATTGAGATCGCTTTAACGTGTTTATGGATTAAAAATTTGAAACTGGACTGATTGCATTGAATAATTTGATTCATTATCTTACCTTTTTCGCTCCCGCATCTTTTAAGAGCTTGATAATCGGTCCTATGGTATTTCCTCTAACAATTGAGTCATCGATAAGAATAACTTTCTTGCCTTTAACGTTTTCCGATAGAGCGCCAAATTTCTTTGCAACACCAAGCTGCCTAAGCCTTGTACTGGGCTGAATGAATGTTCTGCCAACGTATCTATTTTTACATAATACTTCAGCAAAAGGAATATTGGACTGAAAGCAACGAAAAAATATTTCCCATAAAAAATTCATAACTTGTGCGATCGTATAAAGTTCGCGATGCTTTTTATAGGAAGCAAGCGTGCTCTGCGACATTACATACCACTCATCGTTTAACATTGATTTCTAGTATCTACATATTGTATATAATTGTATATAATATATACAATCTAGTATACCGTGGATGCCTTAAATGGCTATTTTACATTATACGTTACCTCTCTTGCATAACCATGTGCAGCTGCTGTTCCGGATTCTGGAACAGAACTGACAATATCAGCTTCGACGGGCGATTCCCGAGCAAGAACGCGACCGCATTGCATTCTGACGGAGTAAACCATTTGTCCTGCAACAAGTGAAAGATGCGCCGATAGACCACGATTCTGCGAATCAAAAACTAAAGCCAACTAGCTTTGATCTCACCTTCAAAAATACTATCACTTCTCGCAAAGTAGACATATTCGAAAATGCAGAAAGCTTGCGATTTCTTGTCCGGCGTCTCGATAATGTCAATGGTTTTTATACCCTCTCTGGTCATCTCGACGATCTCTCCAGGAAAAACTTCACGAACATACCTGGCTCCGATGCTAAGGAAACCACAAGACTCCGACGAAATGACCCAGCCCTCGGCCTCGATATTGTCGTCATCAGAATCGTGCCCTATAAATAAAAGCGAAGGTAAAGGTAACAAAGCGCGTCCAATGTTTACATTTAATTTTATAAAACGTGCTCCCGGATCCGAGTGCCAAACAGATTTGCGTACTCATTAGCTTTTCTACTCGCTGCAAGCGAATCAGATCGGATAGAAATTATTTTTGCCAGGGTAGAGGGGAGATGATTTGTGTGTTTGGTGTTCTCAATTTTTTCTGTAAGACAATTTAAAATTGGTGTGTGGGAGGGGGGAGGAGCTGAAAAGAACGAATCTGCACAATCGAACTCACATCGAGCTAGATCGAGTGTATGAAAACGAAGGCCAGAGAAGGCAGATGCGTACAAGAAGAAAAAGAAGGAAAAGAGAAAAAAGAACAAAACTCACCCAAATTGCCAATGGGCACGATTTTGCCAATGCAAAGTGGCCGGTTCCCGTAGGGATCTCTGACCCCATAGATGCGGTCCCTCTGCATAATGACGAGTGAATAGGACAAGGGTGCCAGTTGCATGAGGTGCTTTATGCGAGCCGGCCAGTCCGGGCCATTGAGTTCGCCCTCGGGGGGATTGAGGCAGAGCGCCTGGGTGATGAGCTCCGAATCGGAGTGCGTGGAGAGGCCGACGCCGCGGCCCAATACCTGCCAGCAAATGCATTAGTCACGGAATCTCGTGCTGGGTATCTTGCGAGAAGGGTGGACAAGGATGAGGATGGGGATACAGGGGCCGGGCCTTGGCCAAAGATCATGTGCCATAGCATCATCGGCTCGGTGGATTTGAGAGTTATTTGGAGTGGCTATCTCGCCGACGGAACACACCATTTTTCGGAGGGACTCGGTGTTGACGAGCTCGCCGTTGTGAGCGACGGCGAGGGCGCCGTGGGCCGTGTGTACGACGAAGGGTTGACAATTGACCTCCTCGCTGGCGGCAGTGGTGCTGTAGCGCGTGTGCCCGATCCCTAGGTTGCCGTGGAGCTTCCGCATGCTGTCGTCGTTGAAGATGTTGTTGATCATACCCATGCCCTTGTGCACCTGGAAGGACTTGGCGCAGACGCCCTCGCTCGTCACTATGCCCGCACTCTCCTGGCCCCTGTGCTGCAGCGCGATCAGACCTGGCGTCAATGCGAACGCGCTTTAGACTCGCTTTTACGAGTATTAGTCTACTTTTGAGTCGTCGCTTACTTTATAAATAATCGCATTTAAGCCCATTGTCCCCGGGCATTTCGCAGATGCGAAATCATAAATCTGCTTCGTGTTTCCAGCGATTGTTCAGCTTACTTTTCTCGGACACCTTATGCGTCAATTTTTACTTATCTCCGACACCCTCGTCCATCTTATATTATATTTATTATTATTTCATTTAATTTATCCGTGGAAACAATCCGCGAACGGTTATCATTTTTATCTTCTTTTGTTAAATTATCTAAAATCTAATTTTTGTTTTAATTCTTTCTATATAGTTGTTGTTGAAAAACTATGTGTTATTCATGATATCGATAAAGCAGTCTTAATGAAGAGTAGCTCGATCTATTTTATAACAACCTTTTGATTACATAAATATCATCTTCATACTTGTTATATTATTCATGTACGTACGTATGTGCGTGCGTGCGTGCGTGCGTGCGTGCGTGC
>JAPYYT010004181.1:0-10783 GCA_030522565.1 Ceratosolen corneri | reverse complement strand
CAAGTTTTTAACAAACTTTTTTTTTTTTAATACAACTTCACATGTCCATGTTAGCTGATAACGTTACTTGTAGTTTCATAATTATTTAAAATGATCGTTATGATATTAATCATTGGTGCACGATTTTACTCCTCAATAGGTTTCATATAATTCGTAAAGCAAGCATCAGTTTTACGAAAATTTTTATTTCATCCCGATTTTATTAATATTTTTCTCTATTCGTATGACTTAATAAAACTTGCAATGCATTCAAAGGCGTCTTTCGTATCTATTAAATGAATCAATCGTGCAGTATCTAGCTGTCCTACACCAACAATTGTATAAATTTCGAAGTTCCATCACGGGCAGTTAACAAACACACTCGTATTATCTAACGTTCTATCGACACTCAGCATATCCGAGGACAATACATTTCTATCCTATATTAATTTGAATTAAATTTCCTTTATAACGGCCACTTGACAATTGTTACTATAATTTTCCAAATTATCTGGTAATATTATTATCACCAATTGAAATTGTTTTAAAATGGGAATTTCAATGTTTGCTCCATATCGAAAAGCCGACATAAAGATACAAATTTAAAATAAATTTGAACATACAAATTTGAGTATATCAAAGTTTATATTAATTTACAATAATGTGAGAAATGTCTCATTAACTTTTATATATATTATTTTATAATTAAAAGAAATTTAGTTATAAAATCAATATATCGTAAAAGTAACGTCGAACCTATTTTTCTTACAAGTCGTGCTATTTCATAAAATTCCACTTTTGCAAACTTCATTTTCGATGTGATAAAAGCTTTAAATGTAAATCATATAAACTGCATATCCTTAAATCCATTTTAATTGTGCTATAAAAAACTTCATTCTAGTACTTATCGTACAAACAATTTATACGATACCCTTTTGTTAAATTTAATAACGAACATAAAACATTTTTTTCATTAGTGTTTAGTGTTTACACATTTACGAACAAATCTTTAGATATTTAATAAGAAGAAATGTTTTATTTTGCGCGTTCATTTGGTTGTTGATAATTTCAGCTCCTTCATTTTATTACCGTATATATAGAAGAGAAAACTTAAATTAAATATTATTATTTAAAATGTATTAACGAGTGATATCAATGAATTTCATTTCTAACGAAAGCAATTGGCTGTTTAAAAATATTTTAAAATAAATATTTTAGAGTAAAGCTGTGGCGAATGCGGCGTTTATAATGCCACCTTTCGGATATAAGGATCGTCAAGTTAACAAGTTGTTGTATATTTTATTAATGAGGACACAACGTCCAGTTCAACTCAAGGCTGCTGGTTATTTTAAGCTTTCTTTGGAATCTTTTGGCATGGTAAATTACTATAACTTCTAACATAAAAATATGAATAAATCAAATTTCTCTCTTTTTTTTTTTTTTTTTGTTCTCTTATTCAAATGACGATTTTCTGTTTTTAGTTAATCAGCGACGTGGTGTCTTTCTTTACTGTTTTTCACAATTTATAATTTTTGTTATATTCTAATCTATTTTGATGAAATTTGTAAGGAACAAACTTATTAGTAGAATATTTTTAAATATAAAGAAATTTATGACATAATTATAATCATTAGTTTTTTATAACCCAAGTAAATTTTTGTAAACTTTTCATCATATAAACATAAATATTTGTTTTATTATTTATGAAAAATAATATACCAATTTTTTTTATTAAACTATTATTATATTAAACTTAAATTATTATTATATTATTATATTAAACTGTTATACGCATTTGTTGAAAGTAGCTAATAAAAAAGCAATTTAATATATTTGGCTATTTTTGTGTTTGTATTTTTAAGCCCTAAAAAAATGTAATGCAATTATCTTCAGATTAATTAAATCGAAGATTATGAAATGTACGTTTGTATTATTATTATCTTAAGTTAAATTTAAATAAAAATATTTAACTTTTTCGGACATTCGTTATATTACTCATCGCTATATCTTGTCATTGTTAGGAAGTTATTTAGTTATTTATTTCGTTATTTTATGAGTACGAACAAGTGAATCTCTTAATTATTTGAATTCAAGTTATAATATAAATAACAGAAAATGAAGAAATAACAAAATTTATTGATTAAAGAGAATAATAAATTTCTTTCGATTTAATATTAAATAACATTGAAGTTCTTTATAATAAAAAAATTTGTAAATAACTGAACGAAGAGTTTAAAAAAATATGATACCAATTTAATTCCATGATAGTATTTACATATTTACACTTTACTATTTTATGAATCTGACCATTGATCTTATGACAAAGAAAAAGGAAATATTAGAAACACGTAGAATGAATCCTATTATTTAAATATTTTACACATATTTTTAACTAAAAATATGAAAAAATATTTTGTAATATCTCTTCACGCAAAATGCTATTGTGACTAAATTATTTTTAAATTTTTCGTTCACTTTTTTAGTTTGAAAATATTCAATTTTTTAAAAAAATATTAATGTAATCGAAGTAAAATATGGTTTTTTAATTACACGATGAAATCGTTCTTTTGCTGAATTACTGATTTTTATAAAAATAATTTGTTTACTATATAATAATATAAAAAACATGGACAAATAATGGTTAAATTTTCCAAGATTTCTAAGATTTTGATGTAAATAAAAAAATTATAAAATATATTATATTACTATAGGTATAAAACTTTGACATATATAAGTTTCATATAATTTAAAAAGATGAAAAATTTCTTTAGTTGTTTATTCTATAAGATATTTTTTTATTCTAATAATGGTTATATTATAGTATTATATTGTATATGAATACTTCTTAAAATACTATGCATAAAAGTTTTATTGATGTCGAAGAAGTTTATGTTTACAATATCAATGCCAAAGAATATATTTATAAATATATAAACATATTGTTAGATTAAATTAACATTATTCAATATAATTAGGTTAAACAAAATCCTAATTATTTGCAAAATGACAATAAATGACTTAAATAATAATTATTAAAATAATAATATATATAAAAGATAACTTATAATTCTTTGTCAGTTCTTTTAAAAAATCCATTTGTTATAAGGACTACGATAAAGAAATATTTAGATTGATTTTCAACGCGTATATTGTTTCATATAATTTCACAAGTTGTAACAAATTTTATTTTGTTTTCAATATAAATACAATGGACGAGCAATATTTGTTATAATATTGTAGTTTAAAGACATTAACACAAACAGATTATACACTTCGTCAAAATAACTTTCCTTCCTCAAGCTCCTATAACGGAAAGCTATAGCTTTTACATTATTGTTATTATAAATTAGAACTTTTACAGCATATTCAAAAATAGTTCGCAAATATTAAAAAATCAATAATAAAAATTTAATTGTAAAATTTTCGCTGTTATACGAATTTAGATACACCATTGTTTGCTTCTCCTCCATCACTCATTCTTCGTATTTTCTTTGCTATTGAAACCATTTATTTGCAGAAAAGAATGTAGATTTTAAAAATTAAAATTTAAAATTATACAATGTACAGAGAAAACACTCAAGTACGTGAGAGCTTTTTAAAATTTCTTTTCACTCTTAATATCATGTACAAAATGTTTCCATAATAAAATAAATTATCTCAACCACAATTGATGCAGACATACCGCACGTAACGTTTAATCTTTCAATGTATTTAATAAAATACTTAATGTTTAAAATTTGTCAGAAAGCATAGTTAAATAAAGTTTATTTTGATCCAACCAGATCTTTCAAATACTCGATTCGGTACTATTTATTTATTTATTTTTGTTTTTTTGTTTTTTGATTTTTCGGAAATCACACTATCTAAAACGAATACTGCTTTATTGGCATGTTCTCTTTCGTCATTTTTTTTTTCTTCTGATAAATTTACTGCGTAAATAATGTATTTTTATAACAAGCATGTTCAATATACATTTATCCGTTCATGACTAGTTCAACAAATTCAAAAGGCGATACCCGCTTCGGAATAAGTCGTAAAAATTTTTTCAATTGAGTTAACGTAAGCTGCTGTCCTTAAATCCAGTCCAAGGTTGAATTTCAATGCTGTCTTCATAATCGCCTGCAATTGAATCACAAGTATTGTTAACATAGGTATTACATAAGCAGCGAACTCCATAAACTTATTTTATATTTAGTGTTTGAATAAAAAAAAAAGACGAAATATCGGTTAAAGTCAATTAATTTTATTATTTTATTATATGAAAATAAAAATAAAAGGTTACTTTTAGAATACCACTGGGTTTTTTTTTGTTTTTTGATTTTGATTTTTTTTTTTTTTTGTTGATAATGATATGATAATAATCTATAAATTAAAATGATCCTTGAAACTTGAGTTTAATACTGAAATAGAACATTAACTTTTATATGTAATTTAAATTTGCATTTATACCTTTTTGATCGCGTATTTAATTGTTTTGATAATGCACATGTTAAATAATAAAGGAATTGATTATTTAAATACGTTTTGAAATTAACATTATAGAAACAATTATTTACTAGGAAATCGAATGAATTTATCTACTAAATATACAATGGCAAGAATGTAAAGACATTTAAATCAAAAGCAAACTTTATTATTCATAATTGATGAGACAAATTTATGATGAATAACGAGTTGTAAGACATTGTTTCACGATTTAAGTGGTTACAATTATAACTTACAATAATAAAGTTAGCTCTTTAATGTATCGAAAGAAGAAATCGAAAGAATGAAGTTAAGAAGGAAGAAAGAAAGAATTGAGTCACTTAGAAATAATTTAATAGATTTAGTTACTTATAAGCGTGACTCGGACTAATAGATATTTGTGTTTTTGAAAATACTCAAATTTAAATAACGATGAAGTGTAATATTTAGACATATAATATATTTATACATTTTTAAGGTACTATTTGTTTATTTAATCATTATTAGTTGGCGTTAATCTAGCAATCCAAGTTTTCTTGAACTTGTATTTTTTCAAATGATCTCTATCAATTATTTTTACAGAAATTCCTTTTACATTATTAATTTTCACCTTATTAAAGCTGTTTCAATAATAGTTATATCTTCAGTTTCAGTTTCAAATTCAGTCTTGTAATGTATATTAGTATTAGCAAGGCAATTTTATTGAATGACTTTTGTAAAACTAGACTAAATTGTACTACTGCACGTGTACATTTAAGTCATTAAAACAACACTTCAATTTAAAGCACATAAGACTCAGTCCGTGGTTATATAAAAAATTAACAATCAATTTAAAAGAATAAATATGATCACTTTAGCTGTGCCCGATATATCTGGCTCCCGTAACAAAGGCATTTATACTTGCCAGTAATGTAGTAATTATATTGTTTACGATTAAAATCTATAAATATACTGCAATAGCAAGTTACAAGGTCTTAAAGAAAAATATGTTATTAGCCTCGGGCTTGTATATTACAAAGTCCAAATTGTTAATGAGACTTGTATTTAATAAATTAACTTCGATGCATTTAAGTTTTGTATTATTCATTTCGTTAATAGTAGAATGAATAATTACCGATAGATTGGAAAATAAATGTAATATACAATAATTTGATGTCACGTTTTTTTAATTATGAAACCATGTTTGTACCAATAACGATTTAATTGAATTCATTACGTTATTAAACAGGAATTTAGTTATAACGAGTTTTAAGTAATTATGTGATATAAATAGTAAATTTAAATATGTTATAAGTATGTAATATATTGAATATCTGCAATATAATTATAAGTCTGTCTTTGTTACGGAGATTCTACTATAAGCTTAAAATTATAAAAAAAGCCGGTAAAAGTAACATCGAATTTATATTTTATAATGTATAATTTATATTCGATTTTCATAAAATAATAAATGTTCGTTCAGAATGATATTTTGTGCATTTTGTCTACATTTAATTACACTTACTCTAGCGGATCGTTCCATTGTATAGTCCAATCCAGAATGTACAATATCTTTTTCGGATGCACCAGAAATACGTTTCTGAAAAGATTCAGATGGCGTAACTGGGATGCGTCCACCCACCCTTCCAAATCTGCGCTCTAGAGATTCTTGCACAGATTCTGTAATACAACAAGCGAATTAGTAAAATTTAATAAATTGTTATTATAATTTATGTTTTAAATTCGTTTATTTATAACGATAAATTTTCATGACGTTTGAATTATTTTCTAAGTAAACAATATTCGCTTACATTATATAAATGAAATATATTAAAAATTAGTTATAAGTATAACTATTTTTTATATACATTACGTATATGTATGACAACATTTATTGTTAAAATTTTATTTTATCTCGCTTTACAATTAACAATTAATTAATCATTAATGAAGAAACTTCTAATAGGTTTATTGATTAAAAAGCATTGGCTTGAAATGTATGATATAGAGTTCTTACCAAGAAGGTGATAATTTGATTCTCTTTCATATTTGAATGTTAAGCGGCCATAAGATACGTGATTCAGATCCTTGAGCCATTCGAAAAACGAAACAGTTACACCACCAGCATTATTATATAGATCCGGAATAACGAGAATATTTTTCTCAATGAGAATTTTATCGGCTGCAGGCGTCGTTGGACCATTAGCAGCCTCGGCGATAATCTTGGTCTAAAAATACGCAAGATACAAATATTTCATTATTTTCATTTTATAATTTGACATAATTATATTATAATTGTACAATAACTATTTATATGGGAAAAGTGATTATTTGTATGAAAGTAATGATTTGCATTATTAAATTTCATACTTTGTAAATAAAGAAGTAAATTATATTATGGCAAATTTTATTAATTTAAAATCAAACATATTAGTTATTTTTAATGATTTTAAGAAAAATGTATTTGCTATAAATAGTCAAATCTACTACTTTTATATTAATATCCTAATCTTAACTACTAAATATTACTAAAATAATTTCATTTAAGTGTTTCATATATTACAGCAATTCAAAACGTTCCGTAAATATTCAAGCTATTTGAAGTTAAATTTGCATAAAGAAATTTGCCTGGGCATATATAAATATTAAATAACATTGAGTAGATTATATAATTACATAAAAACATATTTTTTACATTTTAGTAACTGATTATTAGAAACAATTCTATTTTTTTTTATGTAGTTTACCATTTCAACAATTTCCCATCGTTTTAAAAGAAATAGTATTATTATTTGTTATTTTATTATTTGTTTTTAAATTAATAAATAAGAAGCTTATATACTGAAAATACAAATGCTGAAAGTTGCATCGGTAAGGTTTTAAAAGAAATTTCTTTCGAGCTCCTCTTAATAAACTATATAGTGGTAACGAATTTAGACCGATGAAAGATGAGTAAATAAGTCAATGAAAGAATAAAAATAGGAAAGGGAGTTAAAAGTAGGAAAAAATAGAAATGGTTTCATCGTATTTACGTTTAAAAAAATGTTACGTAAGACAAAAAAAACCAAATATATATTAAAGTACCTTAAATACTTTGTTAACCAATATATAATTGCCTTTTTGAATGTTGTTCTTTTATTTTGCATATACATTTAGAAATGCTTTTTATTACAGTTATATATATATATATATATATATATATTTCTTTATTAGTATTTCCACTATTTACTCCTATCTAAAGTACATTGTAAAAGGTACATGATGTTAAGCTCTTATGAATCAGAATTTAGTAACTATGATTATAAGATTTTACCATTGCCTGTACTTATAAAACTTACACATATTTAAATATAAATTTTTATAATTAATTTATAATAAATTTATGATTATTTTAAAATAAATTTGCGATGAACTATTTTATACAATAATGTATACAAATTTTAAATTTAAGAATAAATACGGAAAATAATATAATTTTGTAATAATTAAAATAAATATATTAAAAGTTGATATTAAAATTGTATAAGAATAATAATTAAAATTTAAATAAATAATTTTTCGTATTCAAGATATTTAATGAAATAAATAGGTCTGTTTTATATATTAATAAATTTGTGAAGATAAGAATATGTAGAAGTTTTCAAGAAAAAAAATTGCTATTTGTTAAAATATTTCATTTATTTCAGCGGCACATATTCAATATATATATAATAGTACTAGTGTTTACATATTTTACTTTACATATACGTAAATGAAATATAATTAATATTACCATTACATTACTTTCAAAAGCTATTTTATTTTTAAACGAGATATTTGTTATTAAAATTATTTTTTAATGAAAATAAAGTTGATACTGAAATACATGTCATTAATTTAATAAAATGTGTTATATATGAAAATTCATTTTTTTAGTCTACTCATGTTGTAAAAACTTACTTAATTTGGTTTTAATCTGAATTTTATTTCAAGAACTATAAAAAAAAATGAAAAAAAGAAAACAAAACAAACTTACTTGAAGACGACCGGCGTTTTCCTTCGTAATGACTTTTTCAATTGCTGCAGGAATAAAAATGTCACAAGGCTCATACATAAGATTCTCACCTGCGTATGCTTGCGCATTGGGAAACCCAACAATACTTCCATTATCCAGTCTATAATCTTCAAGTTGCTACGAAAAATAAGTTTTCGTTAGAGAGTTATTAAAATTGTATTCGCTTGTAATGAATAAAAGACCTTAAAAATCTTTTTGACGCCGCATACTATATAATAAATATAATAAATCTATTATAATCTTAAAGTTTAAAAAAATATAAACTCGAAATTCATGACACCGATTAAGTAATTGTAAATTTTAATTAAGAATAAGGTATTTGAATTAACCGTATGTTTTGAATTTGTAAATATGTCCAATCATACCTTATTAAAAACCTAACAAATTGAAAGATATTTAAAATTTTTAATTTTTTGCTTTTATTATGCATAATATAAGTGAATTGTTAATACACTGTAGTTAAGACGAGAATTTGATTTCTAACGCGTCAATTTTAGTTTAAAAAATTTTTATTATACAATACTTCATCTGATTTTCAATTTATATTTACGAACAACTGTATGGTATTAATTTTGAAAGTCTAAATCATTTTTTCTAGATCATATTGAAGCCGAAGAAATTTTGAGGTATTATATATGACCTAAAGAATTTGATGCTTGTGTTGACTAACGTATAAGCAATTTAAGAAATTGATTTCTGTACTTAGTAAGTCATCCAAAGGAATTATTATAACGCTTTAATTTACAAATATAATTATTTAATTTATTGCGTTACTACATATTCACGACATTACCAATAAGCAATATACGTTGATCATAATAACATTCTCTTATATTCGGAATTTTAAACATCATGTTTAAAGTAATATTTAGAAGAACAGTTCGCTCTATGTACTCTCGGTACATTCGCTTGTCGCTGATACCGTGTGTAGAAAAATGTCCTAATTAACAGTATATCGCCCTCGTTTTTGCTTTTCTTAAGCTCTTGGCACACTGGTACAAAGGTACACCTTGCCATCTAAAGATCCATCGTCACTGCGTCTAATTCCGTGCACGACAGCTGCATTATTTTAGTAAGCATTTTTAGCATGCAAATCAAATTAAAAATTGTTCAGAGTTCATATTTGTAAATAGCTATATATTTGATAATTTATTTTGCTATTTATTTATCCAAACGTCATTTATATGCTATTCTATAGGGTGCCATAACAAATTTGTAACCCTCGCTCGAGCAAATAATAATTGCGTGAATATCCGTATACTTTACAATTTTCGTTTATTTATTTTTATTTTTTAATTTACGATATTATTTCTTTATACGCGTGCGTCAAATAAATCGATTCACCGCAAATGTTCAAGTGTATTTTGTGTATTATAAAAGGCGGAAAAAAAAATGCTATTAAGTGCATATTCGCTCATTAGCTTTTCCACATATCTCTAATTGTATTAAAAATCTACAAATAAATCTCAAATCTAAGCGAATGCTTATTCAAGGTTGTAAAAGAGAAGGCAGCATAACCATAAATCTTGTTTGATTGCTAAGCATTTAAGGGGGGATATGTTTCGGTAATTTTCTTTATATATACTTCATAAAATTCGGTGACACTTTACCTTTACAACGTTTAAAATAGATATTCTAATTATATAATTGTAATATACATATGATATACAAAGGTGATACTCTAAGATTTTACACTAGCCATTCCTTAATTAACTGGGAGGTCTCTCTAGTGTGCAGTTAAAGAGATGCACGCTACTTTATTAATGTTTTCTTTAAATATTTTTTCTTTAAACGACTATGTAAGTACGAAATAAAATGCGCGTGCCTTTAGATTCGGAAAATCCGAAATTTAGAATCGTTCTATTTAAAGCAACTTTACAATATCAGTTTAAATTTTAGAAACGATGGATTAATCTTTCGTTCAGAATTGTGCTTTCTCAATTCTTTCGATTATTATTAGTTTTATTATTCCAAGCTAGAATAAATAATTCACTTATATGTCGATTAATTTCGGAGGTGCTTGTTTCTTCTATTTTACTAATTTTTCATGTTTTATACATCGTCAGTTTTAATTGTTTTAGTCTACGAAGGCGAAGTATTTAAATGTGTTACGATACGGTCAAGGTGATTGTTACTTATATAAGAACGAGTGTGATTATTATTATTATAAATTGTTTATTATCACACAAATGTGTGATAATAAACAATTGAAACGTGGTAAGGCGAATAATCGTAAGAGCACCTGGGATCCTTAGAATGCCTTTATTAAACGACACGTAAGTATATTTGCGTGCGAATAATATGGAA
>JAPYYT010004180.1:0-11942 GCA_030522565.1 Ceratosolen corneri | reverse complement strand
ATATATATTTGCCTATGAAAATCTTTAATATTTGTATAAATGTATTTACATATCCGGTTTTTTCATTGTTAAAAATTCCATGCACCATACAATGTAATATCTCACATCTTATTCTCAATCCCATATCATTTTAAATGAATCTTTTCAAGATTATTATCATAATTTATTTTCTTTAAATTTTGTAGAGATAATTATTAATGTTACACAATGAAAATAATAAAAACTGACATTACCAAAATATTTTAATTCTACATTTTACCTTTTACATTTAAAAAAATATAATACAATATTTTTTAAAATTTAACGTGATCATTATTATTACAATTATGACAAATAGAATTAAATTTACTAAATATTGAATTTTAGTATTGATAATTTTTACTTTCAGAATATCAATGTTAAAGTTAGATTTATTAATTTTCTTACACCTGTAGCTCAATTTTTACACATTTTTTTTATAATAATTACGTAGAAACTTTAATACCATATTTTAATATTACATATTTTATAATTGGTATGCTTTAATAATTAAAATATTTTGAAAATATAAGTGTTTTGGTCATTAACTATTGTAATTATTAATAAATTTTAACTACAAATACTATTGAGTTATTATGTAATATCGAATAATAAAAATATTTTTATAAATCCCTCGTGCAAAAATAAAAATAAAAAAAGTTTTTAAATACTTTATATTTCAATATCCAGAAAATTTTTATCTTAAATGTACGTTAATAAATTAATTTCTGTATTAATTATATATCTTGATACAGTATTATTTTATATTTCTTTTCTATTAAAACTCTTAATATTTAAATACATTTATTTATAAAAGATCTTATATAAATAAAATCTTAATTTCTATAGTAATAAATATTTTATAATTTTGTATTTAGATTTTTCATAAATTCTACTATCTTTCAAAATTCAGCTCTACGAATGTTAAAGTCTTCTTCTATTTGGAAATATATTTTTTTAGACCTAAAATCATAACACGGTTGAAACAATTTTAAATTACAGCATGAATTACATTTTCTTGTAAAAATTGTACGAAAATCAGTCAACGAACTATTTCACATTTTTCTACGAAATGGCAATTATATTTGTATAGAACATAAAAATAGATAATAATATATACATAATAATAAAATCAAATAATCTTTATTAACAAAATATCTAGACCTGTGCAATACAATTGATAAAAATATTTTATTTAATTACAATTATCACACATTTACTTTGACTTTTGGTAAAACTCTATTCTATTATTAATACATTTTATTTAAAAGAAATTTTAAGATGATTAATAAATCTGACTTTAATATGGACATGTAATTGAAAGTAAAAACATAATAAAAGGTAAGCATTAGTAAACGTGTTTACTATTCTCGGAAACATTAGGTTTAGGTTAAATGTAAACTACAATTATTATTTATGAAATCCATGAAAATGATTATGAGCATACGCATTTATTCTTTTCGCGGTCACAGAAAAATTTGATTTATATGAAATGATTAAAATGAAGTATATAATATATGATAGAATATAGAAGTATAATATGAATATATTAATAACATTCAAAAAATGAAGCTTACGAGGAACAATGACATTAGGATTACTTGGTATTACTTCATCGAATTGTAATTAATATATGTTTAGGACTATTAACTATTAATCCGTAATATAAAGGTATTTGGCTGGGAAAAGTAATTTTAAATACAATTTAAAAGTAATATTGCCTGCATTCATAATTTAAAATAACACAATTTACCATATCGCATTAAATAATGTGTATGCTTATCTTAAAGGCGATATTTAATTATTGTTTTGTCACGAAATATCCGAGATTCTTAACAACCATTATACTGTGCTTCGAAATTCTTTTAATAATTTTCCTTCGGAAAAGTGATTTTAAATAATTTTAGTACCAGCGCGTGTCCACTGTTTTCCAACTGCGTTGCTACGAAGCACAGCGTGGTGGGAGTAATGGTAAGGAAGAATGCAAATGGCGAATGTTCTTCCATGCCGAAGAATCCGCTTTAGCTCGATTTTAACGTTTACTCTGAAAAGAAGTACATTTACATTTCTTTTATACGAAGTGGCTTTTTCATCCAGTAATTGCCAATAGTAGGGAAGCTGTTGCGAGGTTATTGAATACTTAAAGGACCATTCTTGAGCTACAAACATGGAGATGGATCAGATACCACGAACACGAGAAGGTAAGGTTTCGTCAATTTTTTTCGTTCGTAATGTGTTGAAGCAATAATCAATTGTTTATGCAAGCAAAGACTGAAATTCAGATAATAAGTTGTCACTTGCGTTTAATGTATTGGAACGTTTTATAATTATTATTTTCAATTTGAGATTTATCCGTTAAAATTGTAAACTGTGGTAGTACTGAGGCAGAGTCTGTTGTGGCTTGTGTTCTGATGTCGCCAATTGATGGACGATTATGCTATTAGTATTATTTTAATGGTCTTACCTGCTTATATGTAACGTTTTAAAATTATTTTACTTATGTATTTCAGATATCGAGGCCCAGATTCGAGACATTCAAGAGAAGAAAAAGAATGTACAAATTACTACCACTGCGGAGGAACAAGTTGCTCTTGGGAAAACAGGATTTTATGATCAAGATATTTATGATGGTACCAATAATAAGTTCGACGGATATGTTACATCGATTGCTGCTAATGACGAGATAGATGTAAGCGTTGAAAAAATATAAAGCATTTATATTTTGTTGTAAATATTCCATTACATTTTTTTTATAGGATGAGGATTATGAACCAAGTACATTTAGTACAAATAAAAGGGGCTTCAATGCACCAGCTGCTTTGCTCAATGACGTTGCACAGGTTTGTTGAGTTTAGAACTTTAATAATAATAATAACGTTTTCTTTTATAATACATATTTTTAAATACTGATTTACACAATTGTTTAGAGCGAAAAAGATTATGATCCTTTTGCGGATAGAAGGCGTCCTACTATTGCTGATAGGGAAGATGAATACAGACAAAAAAGACGGCGGATGATTATATCTCCTGAACGTGTTGATCCATTTGCAGAAGGTTAGTAATATTTTTATTGCATTTTATTATTATAAAAAACATGCAGGTAATTATTTTAATTTAATTAATTTTGAAAATTCCCAAGTCTAGTTAGTCCTCGTTTATACAGTTAAAGGTTTCTTTTAATTTGCTTGTGATTTGCAAAAAATTTTTCATGTAATTGCAAAATGTGTAATATTTAAATTAATAATAAAATAAAACAATAATTAACAAAAATGTAAGCTAAATAGCAAATAAGCTTGAATTTATTTTTTATTTTTCATTTCAGCATTTGCATGGATAAATATTTTGTTGAAAATCATTTCTAATTTGAAACAACTGTTATGAGTATAAAAGTTTTGAATATTCATTTAATAAAAAATTCAATTTTTAGAGAATTTGAAATTTTATGAATTATCACTGTTATTATTTATCAGATAATTAATTTCATATATTATTTTATATTTAATTCATTTAATTTTTATAATTTCAATTATTTATTTTTATAAATGAAATGTGATATAATTCATTTTGAATATTAAATTTAAAATATTTTATTTATAAAAAAAAGCATTGTACTCATCTTTGCTCGCATCAGAAAGATATATAATTTATATTGAAGCAACATAGCATAAACTACATAGTGTCGGTAGTTATTACGCAGTTGGATGATAAGGAGAGGAATGTATGTAGTTGTTAAACACTGGTTTGAATGAATTGTGTGCATGTGTTTCTTCCAAATACATACTAATTCCTGCGTTTTTTTCCAATCTTAGTGTCGGTCTGCGCATTTGGAATCACCAACTTTCCCTGGATACTAAGTTGAAGGTTATACGACTCTAAGTTGTAAAAGCCCTCTTATTAAACCTGTTTATTCAATGATAAAGATAAAATTTTTATATAATATTATAATATTTATAAATGAGCAATATCTCCAGTGCAATATTGTAGGCATGAATTCAAATATGCAATTGGTTTTTAATTTAAATATAAATAAGCCAAGGATTTGTTTGAAATAACAAATTTGCAATTATATTTAAATTGGAATTACAGTAAATTCGTTTAGAGATAATACACAATCAAATTTCTTTTTAAAGTAAGATTATTTACATTTAAATAGTCTTCAATATTAAAGAAAAATGTTCATGTAGGTTTAAACATTACATTATTTACATTTATTGTAGTGTACCAAGTTATTGAAATATTCAATAAATGAATAGCCTTCTAACAAATTATTTAAACAAAAATAGTATGAGTATTTATATTTATTTTATGTGTATTTATAATGTATACTAAAATTTTTAGTTTTTTATCTTGTCATACAGGTTTAAAAGATAACCCCATAAATCAGTATGAATGGTTTGAGTGCATATATTATTAATAACGAGATCAGAATTGATTTTTAGATGTCAAGTATTTTACAATCTGGATGACATGAGCAGGACAGTGCTCCCTATGGCATCAAAATTCCACGTACGTATATTGTATGCCAGCTACTGATGCAACTCTATTACCTGTTTTAGAATTTAAGTTAGAATTCACTTTTACCTACAAGACTATTGTATTTTTCAAACTGGTAATAGCTTTAAGTTAATTCAGTAGCTTATCACAGAATATTTTTGAGATATTCTAAAGGCATATTGATTTAGAGATTCATGTCAAATCGATTAGGAAATCAGTCATATAAAATAAAAAATATTATCATGTTCTATGTTAAAATTGCTAATAGTTACGCTTTGCGTGACCTTTGTTTCGTGATTACAGGTGGAAAAACTCCAGATGTCGGTTCAAGGACATATACAGAGATTATGAAAGAACAACTATTAAAAGGAGAAGAATCAGAAGTAAAATTAAAATTTTTGACACTAAGATTTTATTGAATTAAATACGTTTATAAATATTCTTTTATTTTACTTTTCACGTAGTTACGTAAAAAAATAGCCGAAAAAGCAAAAGATGGAACGTTAAAAACTAATGGAGATCCAAAACCAGCACCAAAAAAACGTGGGCGCTGGGATCAAACAGATGATACGCCGACACCTAAGAAACCAGCTGTTGGTACAATTGCTACACCGACTTCCTGGGATACCGCTGATGTAAAATTTATTTATTATAATAATATTTAAAGATATAACGAAGTAAGTAATTAGGGAAGTTTAAAAAATAAAAACTTCATGATTGGTTAGGTCACACCTGCTGCAGTTCGATGGGATGAAACCCCAGGTCATGGAAAGGGGGGTGAGACACCAGGAGCAACGCCAGGGGTTAGTACTAGAATGTGGGATGCCACGCCTGGCCATGCAACCCCAGGTGCTGCTACTCCTGGTAGAGAAACACCACACGAAAAAGTTGTTTCTAGTCGTAGGAATAGATGGGATGAAACTCCAAAAACAGAAAGAGGCAATAAATTTAACATAAATTTATTAACTGTTCAAAGTATCATAATATAAATATAAATAGTTAAAAAAATTTTTCTATTAAAATAGAAACCCCTGGTCATGGTAGTGGCTGGGCTGAAACTCCAAGAACTGACAGAGTTGCTGGAGATCTCATTCAAGAAACTCCGACGCCGTCAGCCAGTAAGCGAAGAAGTCGTTGGGATGAAACTCCATCCACTCAAACACCTGGATCTATGACCCCACAAACTCCAGCAACACCACTTACTACGCCACATCAAACTTCGATTTTGACTCCTAGTGGTACAACGCCTACAGGTCCAAAAGCCATGGGAATGGCTACTCCCACACCAGGACACTTGATGTCAATGACACCAGAACAGTTGCAAGCTTATCGTTGGGAAAGAGAAATAGACGAAAGAAACAGACCTTTCTCAGACGATGAATTAGATGCAATGTTCCCACCTGGTTATAAAGTCTTACAACCTCCTGCCGGTAATATTCAAACTTATAATTTGTATATATGAAAAACTTTATTTTTAAAAAACATTTTAAAATAGTAAATTTAATTTAATATATTTTCATATAGGTTATGTGCCCATAAGAACACCAGCAAGAAAGCTAACAGCCACACCTACACCAATTGCTGGTACACCACAAGGTTTCTTCATTCAGCAAGAAGATAAGAATGCCAAATTAATCGACAATCAACCAAAAGGAAATTTACCTTTTATGAAGCCAGAGGATGCTCAATATTTTGATAAATTATTAGTGGATGTAGACGAAGAATCGCTTAGTCCGGAGGAGCAAAAGGAGAGAAAAATTATGAAGTTGTTATTAAAAATTAAAAATGGAACACCACCAATGCGTAAAGCTGCTTTAAGACAGATAACCGATAAAGCCAGAGAATTTGGCGCTGGACCACTGTTCAATCAAATTTTACCTCTTCTTATGTCACCTACCTTAGAAGATCAGGAGAGACATTTACTCGTTAAAGTTATTGATCGTATTTTATACAAATTAGATGATTTGGTTAGACCTTATGTGCATAAGGTAAGTTCAATAATGCGCTAAACATAATTACAATTACTGATTTAATTATACGAGCTATTTGTATATTTCAATTTTAAATGAAATTTCATTTTATCAAAGATTCTCGTTGTGATCGAACCTTTATTGATTGATGAAGACTACTATGCTCGTGTAGAAGGCAGAGAAATAATTTCAAATTTAGCCAAGGCAGCTGGTTTAGCTACTATGATTTCAACAATGAGACCTGACATTGATAATATTGACGAATATGTAAGAAATACGACAGCTAGAGCGTTTGCTGTTGTTGCTTCAGCTTTAGGTATCCCTTCTCTTTTACCTTTTCTAAAAGCTGTATGCAGAAGTAAAAAATCCTGGCAAGCACGTCACACTGGTATTAAAATTGTTCAACAAATTGCTATTCTAATGGGTTGCGCTATACTGCCACATTTAAAAAGTTTAGTGGAAATTATCGAACATGGTACGTTGTATCTTTATTATTTCAAATAGTTAATTGCAACATATATACGCGTATTTATATATGTGCGTATATATATATATATATATATATTGATTATTTGGATTTCTTGTTTCCAGGTTTGGTAGACGAACAACAAAAAGTTCGAACAATCACAGCTTTGGCAATAGCAGCCTTAGCTGAAGCTGCAACTCCATATGGTATTGAAAGTTTCGATTCGGTCTTAAAACCTCTTTGGAAAGGTATTCGTAACCATAGAGGTAAAGGTCTAGCCGCTTTCTTAAAAGCTATTGGTTATTTAATTCCACTTATGGATGCTGAATATGCAAATTACTATACTCGTGAAGTGATGTTAATTTTAATTCGGGAATTTCAGTCGCCCGATGAAGAAATGAAAAAAATTGTGTTGAAGGTAATATTTCAATTATTAATACATTTAATTAAGTAAATATATTTGCAAGTATTGTCCAATTTTTATGTTCATAATTGTTTGTAATATAGGTAGTGAAGCAGTGTTGTGGGACAGATGGTGTTGAAGCTCAGTACATTAAAGATGAAATTTTACCACATTTCTTTAAACATTTCTGGAACCATAGGATGGCTTTAGATCGTAGAAATTACAGACAAGTGAGCAAATCTAAAACTAATTAAAAATTTATAATACATTTTTATATTACTTTCATCCATATTGAATTAATGTAAAATAATTAATGATGTCAATAGCTCGTTGATACAACTGTAGAAATTGCCAATAAAGTTGGTTCTTCAGAAATTATTAATAGGGTTGTCGATGATCTAAAAGATGAAAATGAACAATATAGAAAAATGGTTATGGAAACCATAGAAAAAATTATGGGCAATTTGGGAGCTGCCGATGTTGATTCACGACTTGAGGAGCAACTTATAGATGGTATTCTTTATGCTTTCCAGGAGCAGACAACAGAAGTGAGTTTTAGCACACTAAGACAAAATATTAGAATTGTTTATATTATATATGTTTTATTGATTGTTTTTAGATAAGACAAAATATTAGAATTGTTTATATTATATATGTTTTATTGATTGTTTTTAGGACGTAGTTATGCTCAATGGTTTCGGTACAATAGTAAATACCTTAGGTAAAAGAGTAAAAGCATATCTACCTCAAATATGTGGTACAATATTATGGAGGCTAAATAACAAATCAGCAAAAGTAAGACAACAAGCTGCCGATCTTATTTCTAGGATTGCTATTGTCATGAAAACCTGTCAAGAGGTATTATAAATTATAAATTTGTTAATAATTTATATTTATTAAACTTTTTTTTATCATTATGTTTTTTTTAATAAACAACGTATAGGAAAAACTTATGGGACATTTGGGAGTTGTACTTTATGAATACTTGGGTGAAGAGTATCCAGAAGTGTTGGGTAGCATATTAGGAGCCTTAAAGGCCATTGTAAATGTAATCGGTATGACAAAAATGACACCTCCAATTAAAGATTTACTACCTAGACTAACACCAATTTTGAAAAACAGACACGAGAAAGTAAGTGATAGAAGCTTTTCGTAATATGTAATATCTATGTAATATTTAAACAAATACATTTTAATATATTTTTTTTATTGTAGGTACAAGAAAATTGTATTGACTTGGTTGGTAGGATAGCTGATAGAGGACCTGAATATGTTTCAGCTCGAGAGTGGATGAGAATTTGTTTTGAACTTTTGGAATTGTTGAAAGCACATAAAAAGGCTATTAGACGAGCAACAGTAAATACATTTGGATACATTGCAAAAGCTATTGGGTAAGTTTACAAAATAATAACTTTATTTTATAAAATATATATTCTGTATTGTAATATATTTTCTTCTCTACAGACCTCATGACGTTTTAGCAACTTTATTAAATAATCTTAAAGTTCAAGAGCGTCAAAATCGTGTGTGTACAACTGTAGCTATTGCTATTGTAGCTGAAACTTGTAGTCCATTTACAGTATTACCGGCGCTCATGAACGAATACAGAGTTCCAGAACTTAATGTACAAAATGGTGTTCTTAAATCACTATCGTTCCTATTCGAATATATTGGAGAAATGGGGAAGGATTACATTTATGCAGTTAGTCCATTACTTGAAGATGCTTTGATGGATAGGTTTGTAAACGATAATATTAAATTTGTTTAAATAATTAAGTAAATTTATGTTTATACATTTATTATTGATTTTTTTTTTTTTGTACAGGGATCTGGTTCACAGACAAACAGCTTGCGCAGCAATTAAACATATGGCTTTAGGAGTTCACGGTTTTGGTTGCGAAGATGCACTTATTCATTTATTGAATTATGTGTGGCCAAATGTATTTGAAACGTCACCACATTTAGTGCAAGCATTTATGGATGCGGTAGACGGATTACGAGTTTCTTTAGGCCCAATTAAAATTCTTCAATATGCCTTACAGGTAGGTTTATCTACGTTTCTTTTGGATTAAAGCAATTATATACAATTGCATAATGAAAATTGTTTTTAGGGATTATTTCACCCTGCAAGAAAAGTGCGCGATGTATATTGGAAAATTTATAATTCACTTTATATTGGAGGTCAAGATGCTCTTGTTGCTGGATACCCAAGAATAATGAATGATCCAAAGAATCAATACATTAGATATGAACTTGATTACGTTTTGTAATAAATTTTTTTATTTTTACAATTCTAAGATATTACTACGTATTAAATTAGATACTACAATATGATTTGTGAACTTTTAAAATATTGACTGTACAATAAAAGATTAATTATATCTTGAATTTATACAATTTCAAAATATTTTTTACGCGAATTTATGAATATTTTGTATTTAAGTTAAATAAAAACATTGCTTATAAATTATAATATTCTTATAAATTTCAAAAAATACGTATTCCGTTAAAAAGAAATTATTTGAAATGTAAGAAAACGCTAAATACTTGTTGATCGATAATTATGAACAACCAAGTAACAGTTTCAAAATGATCGGCAAATTTTTCTTTGTAGTTTCAAAAATAATTGTAATATGTTTCAGAAATTTCAAAATAGTCATTCATATCGAAATTCCATCAACTAATTATCTGAAATAAAATTATAAAATTAACTATGTTTATAAGATGAAAATTGTATATATTTTAGTTTTTGTAAATATTACAATATTTTGTTTTTATTTAAAGATGAGATTGAGGCTTCATCGTATCTTATGTATATGAATGGTTTATATGTTAAATAATAAGTGATAATATTAAAATATATTGGCTTTTTTTTAATAATTATTTTCACTTTGTTGATTTTTCATCTATGACTTTAAAATCACTTTTTTTAAAAGGTTCCTTTTAATAACTTATACATATATATTTGAAATCACTCAATGGTGTGAAGTTACATTGTTAACAGTACAATTTTAATTTCAAAATATTATTCATTTTCTTTATTAATATGTTTCTAACAAAGTAATAACATTTATGTTTTCGCAATATTTTAAAAATAAGTTACAATTAAAATGAATTTAAAGATACTGTAATGCCTAATATGTATATTATTAAATTTTATAATATTTTTATTTACATTATCAATTACAGACGATGCCAATATTTTATTTAAGTTGCTTATACTATGAAAAAAAAAACTTATTTCAAAATTTTTTTTTCAAACAAGAAGTAAAAGGTTCCGTAAACGAGCGATAAAGAATATCCGATGGAGCAAAAAAGATTATCCTATCAGAAATCACAATTATACAAGATTTGATAGTATGAGATTGTAATAACAAAACAATGTAGATACAAAAAGGATGACTTGTTAATCTTCTGTTGCATTCAATTTCAGTTGTTTTTTTTTCCACACAACCAACGCTAAAATTAATGAACAAATTATAGAATAAAATGTTTAATGTATGCTAACATTTAGATTTCCAATTGACACTTTAAAGAGTAATGCGTGCCAAATATATCATGACATTAAATCACACAAAATATAATTTTAAATATTAATCTGTATTTAATTTGTAATTGTTAGGGACTCAATATACAAATTATAAAACTAATCAAGTGTTATATTTAATTAAGCATACCCTTTGCAATACTTGAACTCTTCAAGAGTGACGAAACATTATTTAACATATTTTGTTATTGTTTGGGAACTAACCCGATTGTGCATTCTCTCCAAGGTGATGCGAGGGAGGAGGCGAATAGTGGAAGGGGAGAAATAGCGGGTTGGAAAGAAACGAAGACGATGACGGCGTATATGTAATACTGTAAAACTGCTTTATTGAGAGTCTATGGAAATAATGATGTTGCCTCGATTGAATATAAGTTGAAATATATTATTGTCTTTATGTTGATTTGTATAAATCAACTATCACAATACTCAGGTGTAAATTGAATAGAGCGAAGCTTGAATTGATTATAATTATAATGAGTCTCTTATAATGAGTATTCTCTGGTTGGTGTGTTTTAGGTAATTTACTTAAGCGCGACAGCAATAGTCAGGCGTAAATTGAATACCACGAGGTTCGGAAGAGCGGTTAATTATGCGTATAAAATTGAGTTGTTGATTCTAGTTATTACCAATTACGCCGGAGCCATGCCAAACGTGTTATGTGAGGCCACTTTGCCGGGGCGTTCAGTGCCTGATTGAATGCCGTTAGGCTTCACTTTTTTGTTTGGTGTTTTATAAATACCGGTTGCTATCAGGCTTTATGTTGCTTATTACGTCCCACCTTGGAATTACATCGGCTGGTTGTCAGTGACGGGTCGAAACTTCTTTGTAAATTTTACCGAGTCGCCGTTCGTTTGAGAATCTCCTTTTAAGATATACCTTGCAAAGCCGAGAGAATTCTGAAAAGGTTGAGGGGGGGGGGGCGAAGTGCCGGAGATGAAGTGGTGTGGCAGCGCTTCGGGACGTCGGTCGCGACCTGGGCGGTTGTATCAACGTCTTGAAGCATGGCTGGGTTTTCTTGATTTCCAATTTGTATCGCTTCGTTAT
>JAPYYT010004178.1:0-10574 GCA_030522565.1 Ceratosolen corneri | reverse complement strand
GCGCGCTGCGGGGAGTCCCGGGCCCCCCCCCCGGGGCGGGGGGGGGAGCCGGGGGGGGGGGGGGGGGGTGGGGGGGGGGGGGGGGGGGGGCGAGCGTTGCCGAGGGCTGATTGAGAGTTCGTTGGGTGATATCATGATGATGAAGGTCGTGAGATGCGATCGAGCGCTGAAATCCAAGGCCCAGCTTACTAGCTCGTTCGATGGCCATCAAGTAATAAAGTAATTCACTGATATGAGATAATATGAACGATAATGCTTTATTAAAATTGGAATGCCGGAAGTAATATCCACGATCGTTTAGAAAAGATTGATAATCTTTTATTTTGTCGCGATGTGGATGAGATGTGGAAGAGTGTGCGCACTTATCGGGTATTCTTCGTTCGGGATGTCGCATCAGTGCCTATATAATGAGTAAGAGCTGTTTTTACTTAAATGATGAGGGATTGGATGATGGACAGATGGACAGATTGGGAAATGTAAAATTTTATTAATTGGAGTTGGTAGAAAGCAATAACGATACGAATGAATTCGACACTAGTCAACGACTAGTAGTGACAGATACGCTGGGGGCCAAATTCAACGGAGAGACTCGAGCAACAATGCTATAAAGGACACAGCGGATGGAAAAAAAAGCTGGAGAAACGAGGAGTCGGCAGTATCGCTGGTCGTCGAGGAGAACGAGGAGGCGGTGCGCAGCGTGTCATCGGCGCGCGTCGTCCTCGAGACGGAGATTAAGTTCAACGAGGAGACGGCCATTACCATGACGATTCTCGAAGAGCGGGAGAAGGAAGTGGAAGGTGTGGTCGAGAAGGATGTTCAGGCGTTGCCGATGATCGAGGCTCCCGAGGTAGTGGTTCCTCTGGAGGAGCGTCGTAAAACGCCGAGGTAAGGGTCGGCATTCTTGAATTGTGCCTGTTTGTAGCGATACGCACTAGTCGAAGACCGATTTGTCGTTGCAATGCGACATTGTTGTTGCACAGCTAAAAGCTACCGTATTGAAAGGGGGCAGCAGTGTATATTTGTATATGCGCCTTAAAACTAAAATATCATATCCCTGAGCAAGACTTAAAGCTTCAGTTTCGGGAAGATTAGGAATTACTTAACGACCTCATGTATTGTGAATAATTTACTATTACTCTTGTGCACGGTTAACCCAGAAACGGATAAATATAATCCTATGCGAGATTGATATATAATTAATTGATTATTGGATTCGTGTAACCACACACAGCCAAATATAAACTCACCGCTAGATAGTTTTAATTGTCCTGCCACTGATATAACCTTTACTCGTACACTCTATCGATTCTTAATGATGTTATTAGGGTTAATCACTGCAGTATTTATAAAAGCACAGGGAAAAGCTTAGTCTTGCGGCAAAAGGGGAAGGAGCGAGACCCCAAGTACGGTTAGTTGCCTCTGCATCTTCGCAGCGTAGCTCGCGACGGGTAAGCGTCACCGGGCATCGATAACTCATCTACGCGAAATTAACGATAACAATAATAACAATAACAACAACAACAACGACAACGACAACGACAACAGCAACAATAGCAATAGTAACAACAAGCGGACGTGAGGTTGGTTGGGGGTGCGCGTTTGTTAAATGGGAGCAGGGCTGGCTCGACGGCTTTCTCAAAGTCCGAGCAAATTACTCGTAGAGGAGAGTCCGCTCGCTCGTCGTACTATCGCGAGACATCATACTATCGCGAGATACGTCCGTGTCGGCGAGCGCAACTGCAAAGCCAACCATTGTGCTGTTCCGCGCAGGCGCGTGCACTTTGGCGGCGAGGTCGTGAAGCTGCGCACCCCGGACAGCGAGGACGCAGAGTCCTTGGCCTTGGAGGCGCGCGAGCGGTCGGCCCGCACCAGGATACCGCTCCCCGTCTCCCCGGCAACGCGGATGCCCTCCGGGAGGCGCGCCCGCTCCTCTTCCCAGCCGAGCGGCGCCCGGGTCTGCTCCCCGCTCCGGAGACGCTCCGCCTCGAGCAGTCCCAAGCGGGAGTTGCACACCCACGACGCGAGTCTCAGCCCCAAGAAGAGCATACTCGCCAAGAGCTCGGAGTTTGGCGAGCGGCAGTCCAGGTACGAGCGCCCGCGTGGTCTGGGACTCTTGGGACTGACGAGACTCTAATCACTCACTAGCCCTGCCTCACAACCACCTCACTCCTTACCAACCCCACTCAATTCCCCGTCCTAAAAGTCCACGTGGAATTTGACTTCCTCACCTTTCTGAATGAACCCTCACCTTTCCCCCCCCCCCTTTCACCAACACAACTTCGTCCATTAACATTCGTTAATTAATATTGCGTTGCCCCCCCCCCCATAGCAACGAGGCATGTTTCATCATATTCCGAGCTTCGTTTAATACGACCGAATGCTCGTGGCTGTTAAAAGCATTCGACTTTAAAGCCAATCAGCTGCTCAAGTATTGTCACATACATGTCAATGAATAGCCCCCTTATTATTATTTGCTCTTGCATTGTAAATGTTCAGTTATTGCACGATTATACGGATAATGCAAAATAATTAATTAATAAAAGGCCCTAAAATGGTCGATCGATTTTCTTTAAGCCAGATTGTTATCGAGTGTAACATTCCGTGGTTAAACCTACACAATTAACACACACACACACTCTCACTCACTAGCCATTTACTCCAAATCATCAAAGTATTTTATTGCCTGATCTGCATTATTTCATGTTAATCTCGTCAGCTGTACGTTGGAGGGCCAGAAGCCGAGCGCCAGTCCTCGACCTCAAACTCACCGGGATTCCGTCATTTCCGTCTTATCTCCAAGAATTGTTCAACAAGAGCGTGCTAAACCCCAGTCCGAGCCTTCCTTTTGCGTCTATGAAGAATCGGGCGATAATTTTGCACAATTGCACTTTGAAAATCACAGGCCAAGTGTACTGGGCGACATTTGCGGGATTAAGGAGAAGCGAATTAAGGGTAATGTTGATTATGTATTTGGCGACAGGAGTGGCTACGACTTCGACGAGAAGATGCTAAAGGAACAAGAGAATTTGATTCGCTCCATCTATCGATCGAAATCTGCATCCGAGAAAATGATGAGATTCGACTGGGCGGAGGAAGAGGGTACGGATGATAATGGTAGGTGAAGCAACATTAGCGTATTAAATTTTTCAACCTCAGCCTTTCAATTATTTCCATTACAGTGAATAATAATAGTCTTTAAAAGCATCGTCGGAAAATCCTTAATGAATTGTTTGGAGTATAAATGTTTATTGTTAATTCTCGCAGATAAATTCTCGCGTTAAAGAATCCAGCCTCGGTTAATTTAATGCACATTGTTCGAATAATGTACAAGTGCGAGTGAATTAATGGATAATAAATGAGGATTGAGAATAGCACGATTGATTGAAAGAAAACAATATAAAATCTCCATAGATTTAATGCGCATAATAAACTGTAGCGATCTCTTATTATGCAGATTTTCCTGCAATCCATAGTTTATATCAATATTCTTGGGTATTTTAAGGACTGATAAGTATTCTTACGGTACAAATGAAACACAACATGATTTTTGCATTATTAAAGAAAACTTTCTTAGCCGGTAAACTAATTTGCTGTCCGATATAAGGAGGGAATATATTTTAATAATCTTTTGTCGCGGCGTGAAAGCAAATTTATTAATTTTAACCACATATACTTTTAATAAAGGTCTGGGGTACCTATGAATATATGCTTATCAAACATTTCGCAATTTCACATTCAAGATAATATGCCACGATAAATAAACGATTTTCCTCTTCGACTATACTACAAATATTATGGGAAATAATTATTCATTGCTTGGCATTGAATATTAATAAAAGCGTGACTTATGCAATTAGTCAGAGCAGTGATTATGCAACCAGAGGAATCTCACTACTACATACTACACCAACGCATTAATTATATCGAAAATAACGTTAAAGTAGATAAAATCACGTAACAATATCGCCGGACCCTTCAAAAATTATATTACACCGCTAAATGTTTGTTAGGAAAAGATCGACGTCGCATCCAGTCGGCGAAGATACCAGGCTTCGAAGTATTTCCCCGCCAGGAGAGAAATTACATCCACATGGAGCTCTCGAGTCCCGTTAAGGATTCAAGTAGACGAACTTCCCTCGAGGATAATCCATCCGATGGAGATTCCAAGGACAGACCAATCAGCAACAGCCACGCTGAAAGGCCGAATCAGCACGAGAAGACGAGCGAGGTGTCGAGCGACCCAATTAACCAAAAGATGGTGGGTAAGGAGGCAGAGAGAGCACACGTCGACTCGAACAAACGATCGGAAAATGCCAAGGGCGGCAGCGAGGCGAAACCTAAGGAAGAGTCGAGCAACGAGATCCAATTGGAAATAACCGACAGTGATATGGAGAAGGCAGCGACCGATGCCAAGGAGCGTTTATCGGAGAGTAGCAGCGACGGTGAATGGAAGAATAAGGAGCCCAGCTGGGAGGAGCTGGGCCTGGTGGACGAAGAAGTCCTCAATGACTTCCACAATAAGGTGAGCTCTTGTCGTCATTGTGGTTATAATCTGTCTGGGCATGCGTGCGAGCGACATTTCAATGTCGCTCTTAAATGTCACATTTAGTATCCTGAAATGGCCGTAAGCCAATGCCCAATAACGAATGCCCAATAGAAACTTGATAATATAAAGCAAATTCAATGCTGCTGGATTATTCATTAAACGTCTTTCTGCTTAATTGCGTACTATGTAATCGTTTAAGCGTTATACAATTAAAGGGCTTGTTACGCAATTAGAGGCTCTGTCTATGTAATTATGAAAAGTAATATTGAAATTTATTGCATCCCCGTAGACTGCAAGTAAGCTAATGAAATGAATGTCAAATTATTAAAGGCTAGTGATACAAAAGCATATTTTATAAGAAAAAATATTTCTCAATTTAAGAAGCTGTTTTATCAAGTTATGATTATTCTGCTAATAGTGCCGAACGACGAATCAAACATGAATCCTCGTTTAATATTAATAGCGCTAAATACTCGCGTAGTATTAAATTATGATTGGGGGGGGGGGGGTTTAATTCTGTTTAATATTTCAATTTTTACTAGTAAATTGTGTCTGAAGCGTAGGTGAAAAATTACCTTCAAGGAAATCAAATCGATCGTCAACCTTGCCTCAGAGCTATTATTAAAAACTCTGTCTAATCTGAATGTTCTTTGGGCTTTATAGTGATTTATTATGTAGGTCAATGAATAATTTATGATAATGAGATTAATGTGAATTCATTGCTTGGATATTGACATTAAAGCGACCGTCGTATTATTATTGTGAGTACTAAGTAGCAGTCACACGTGCTAAAAATAAAAAAAAAGTTAAATATAAATGACGTCACGCCACATTTGACAATAATGCACCAAGGCACGTCTGGCTTTCAATTCTCTCGCGAGTCTCGTTAATCTCGGGAAAGATTGCTCGCCCAAAGAGAGGCTTTAAGATTTTGCAATAAAAATGATCAACTTGATCGTGGTGATGTATTATGCGCCAAATCCGTAACTTTATTCCCATGCAGCTGCCGCACTTTTGCACACCGATCGCACAATTAGATAGATTAAAATAAACATTTTAACGCCCTCTACCAGCACGCATTTCATATACTTAATAATATATTAAGTATATAATCTTTCGTCGTATATTAAAGCTGTGAATATAGCCTTATATTTTTATGATTACACTTGGCAGCTTTAAGGTAATCGAGCTCACCTGTGTAGTTGAAACTTGCCTTATCACGTTCATGGCATTTCTTCGTTTAATTTCGAAATGGCTCGTCTTCCAATGCACAAGGTAATATTTTTTGTCGAGCCCTTTCATTCGCAAACACTGCCTGCATATAATATTGCATCACGACATAAGAAGCAAATTCATCAAAATTAATAGGACTTTGAGATAATTTAGCCTCATAATTCTCAAGCGTTCACCATGCGAACGGCATGTCGACGTACACACACGGCCAAATCAGTTGTTAGTTAGTTGCCCACTGGCAGAATAAAGGCAGAGGGGCGGGGGGGGGGGGGGGGGGGGGAGGCCACCGCTTGCCTATACCAGCCGGTCACATTGAGCAGGGGATCGAGCAGGGATCGCTCGTCGACTCACCTAAATCCTTCATCACAACACTTTCGCTGCAGCCGTCCCCGAAACGACCTGTCGCTTCGACAAGATAGCCGGCATTTAGTGGAAAGTGGGTCAGGTGGCGATCGATCGGAACTCACCGCGGAAAACTCGGAAGTTCTCTTTGGGGTTGGCCTCGGGCTTACGCGAGCTTTCAATAAGCCAGCGATTAGGGCAATTAGGGCAAGTAAGTGCGTGGGCGCTTACTCTCGCTGGTGCGCTTGATTATCGCGACGACCTGGACGAACGAAGCTCGCCCGACCAGTTTTAACTGAGCGAGGGTTGTCGCAAAATGTCCGCTCGGTAGTCCTGGATAGATCTCGGCTAAGTAATCGCGGCTTTCGAAGGGCGACTCGTTATTTTCAAGGACTCTAATGCTTGATTATTTGCATTTGTTGGATAATTTGTCGAACGATGAATCCAACTAAATCAAGAGACGCTTGATCGATATTGTTCATTGAAAAATATAATGCTTACTTGTATCTGGTGTCGAAGCAGACATACTTACCTTCCACTGAGGTAACTTGGTAACTTTGTCATTTTTGCAAATAAAAGCGAATAAAAGCGTGCACTTTGACAATATGACAAACAATACGCTATTTGTTACATTAAGGAAATTACGAAATTGAGCAAACAGTTACTTATGACAATAAGGGGGGGAGGGCGGTTATTTATTCAATATACCAATGTATTATAAATTTTAATGATAATGTATCAGTAGTTGCCAGAGGCTGAAAAGATTATATTTGCAAGCAAATATTACTAGTAACAATGTCATTTTTTAATTGTGTTTATCTTTGAATCGATAAAGTTCGTTGAATTATAGTTGATTAGACTGAAGCGAAAGCTAAATAGCATTTGTTTGACGTGTATTTCCACAATGTATTCCCATGATCTTTACAATGCACAATAGTTTAAACAAATTCGCGATACTCAGATTATGAAGTAAAGTCGAATGATATAAATCAAATGCAAAAGCCATTATTGTCCCGGGAAAGAATATCATAGTGTGTCTCAAATAATGCGAAAGTTATTTTATTGTAGGATTGCGTGGGCCCAGACGACAATCACGTACTAGAAACGGCAAAATCATAGTAACGTTCGGTAGAATAGCCAAACAATTCTAAATCCAACTTGAATTTGTCGTGTAGCTTGCGCACGTGTTCTTTGGTCAATTGTTTGAAGTAAACCGCAGCAGCGTCTGTACTGCCTATTTTGTGCTTCCAAAGAGGTCTTATTTTATCGGCAAGGCCCATTCGATGAATTATGTAAGTCTGATCACGTTCAAGTGTCTCGACCTATTGTTTGAAAAATAATAATTACCATACTTTACATGTTTATTCACAATGAGTAGCAATTTCAATCATCGGCAGAGCGATAGATAAGATAAAAGCAAGTTTGTTTTTTTTTTATGTGTATTCTTAACTTTATATGTGAAGTACCTGCAGATACGAAAGAGTCTGTAGATCGATCGATCTAACGAGACCGAACAAACAAAATTTAATTAACATTCGAACGATATTAATGTGGAAAAATTTTCATTCTGAAATCTTGATTTTCGTCAGAAGCAAAGAGTGATCGGATTGACTATTTGAACATACCTATTTCTTTAAGAGCTTAGTCCCAATATAATAAGTATCCGCGGCATTTATCAAACCTCATTAGGACTCAATATATATTCACCAGGATATTACATTTCCCCCTTCCCTTCGCAATAACAAAGCATGAATTCATTTAAAACGTAAAGTCACTGCTACGATAAAAATAATGAAAATGTCAATTTCCTTAATTATAGTTACGTGGTCTCGAGCGATAATACCGAATTTTCGTGCAAGTCACACTGGATAGTGCCGATAACGTAAAATGGACGCGAGCAGCAATGTAAAGGTCGATTTATCAATCACCTCGGGCATTAAGCTCGCAAAACGCCATCTATTATTCAGAAGGCGAATGTAATGGCAGAGGAAACAAATCGCAGCTCCGCGCTTAATGTCGCGGACCTCGTAATTTTTCTCCGAGCCCGAAGGAAGCGAGATCGAGAATCGGCCGGTGCACCGACCTCCATTCCCCCGCGTTGATGTGTGTGTGTGGGCGCGGGCGCGCGCATGCGCCTGACTCACCTTTGCGATAAAGTCGTAATTAATCAGGCAGGGCGTACAGTAAAGATAATAAGGCATCCAATGGTCGTCGGCGTAGCTCGCGAGGTCCGTGGCGATGATGTAGTCGACGAATTCGCGCCAGGTTGCCTCGGTACCGGCAGGTCCTCGCTGCCCAGGTCGACGTATCACGTGCTCCCCCGTAGCTGCTGGATGGCTTTTGTCTAGGAATTTTTCGGCTTACTTAAATTCGCTTGGCCATTTGCAATCCGTTGCGTGAGATTTTTTAAACAAGATTTTTAACATAAGCATGGGTAAGTATTCAAATGATAGGCAATTTACATAAGCAAAAGAGAATGCTAATTAGAATCTATAATTTTCTTTTATAACTCTCCTTATCTTACCTCGGTATTTCCGGACGATAGCTTGATTGTATTTTTTATCAAAGTATAGAGTACCATGTTCTCGTCCGTCTACTGAATTTTCTAATTTGTCACGATATGCGCTAAGCAGTCTTTCGAAGGGATGACGTACGATCAGTAGTTTCATAGTTTTATGTAAAAACTGCAATTTGTTAACAACAATTTATTATTAGGTGAGGGATTTGAAGGTTTAAGAAATACCGGCATTGCATTGATAATTTAGTGAAAAGTTTAAATGCTTAATAAATGTACAGGGTTTTCCGTATTTATAATCGGCTCTTTTCATAATAATGCAATGTTCCTGTAACAATTATTTAATTAACAATCGCTATTTACTTCATCGGCTTCCGGATAGTCCAGCTCTGGCATTACTCTTCTTGCAATAACTGATATTTGCTCTCTTCCGCTTAAAAGCTCCTCTTCCGTAATCCCATTCAGTAAGCATAAATTATAAATCCACGAGGTACTTCCAGACTTATATATAGGACAGTAGGATATATTGTGTAAACTATAATTAGAATTAACAAATTGAAAATGTTTTCACATTTGTTTGAAAATGTGGCACAATTTAAT
Organism: Ceratosolen corneri; assembly: GCA_030522565.1. Lineage (NCBI taxonomy): Eukaryota > Metazoa > Arthropoda > Insecta > Hymenoptera > Agaonidae > Ceratosolen > Ceratosolen corneri. The sequence continues at coordinate 1,338 of JAPYYT010004178.1, read as the reverse complement.
GAGACAGATGTTCAATGATTTCAACTATACCTATCTATGTATAAAACATTGTACTGAGGTGTTGGAGGATCCTTAAATTCTACTTCGTAATTTTTATCACTAAATGAACCCATTTTATACTTTCTACATAACATTTGCACTCGAGCTATTCTCTCGCTATTTTCAGTCATCGCTTCCTTCTAATAAATTAGACTTTAATAATAATGCACACACACACACACAGTATCTAAAACATTATTGGCCATTTAAATTAAACTCACCATTATTCCTTCAAAATATTTTTTATTGTATAAAGATGCATTTCGGGTATCAGGTCGTATAATTTTTATTAGAATTCGAAAAATTAGAGCACTAAAGACAAATAATACTAAGAATTTAATTATATTCCATCTTAAGATTCGTATGGTTACCATTTTATTTGTTTGTAATTTATATTGTTATTTTAATTTATTATTTATCACAATACGTGCATGCACTTACGTTCATATCTAATTAAGTATTGACGCAATATATTACAAGTATTAAAAACGTAAATTTAAGCACAAATACAAATATTCGATTCACGATTAACTTTTTTTGCTTTTACATAGCATAATGCATATGCGTATTTTATTGCAATTAAAAAGAAAAAAGTAAAAACATCATTAATTTTTGCAGTATCCAAATTATTCTAAATATAATTTATGCTCAATTTGAGTCGAAGAATCATTTAATACGCAACTATTGCTCTACATTAAACTAATATTTAAATAATACTTTATAAAATTAATTACATTTCTCATTTAATCAACGATTCTTATATTATAATAAAGTACTTTTTAGTCAACTTTATTTTTTATTTAAAGTATTTTTTTTATTATGGTATAATAAGTAGTAATAGTCTATGTAGTAAGTATGAGTATTTTAAAAGTTTATAAAATTAATTTGACTTAATAATACATATATAATATTACATATAAATAATGTTAACAATTTCAAATTGAATACAACACTTTTGAATGTTAAATGTTATTACTTTATAATACTGAACATTATACTACTGGCAAAACAAAATCAGAAATAACATTATAACTGATACTTTTTTTATAAAAAAAAATTAACAATAAATATAATATTTTAAATAAGAACACGTATTATGAATGCAAAAGTACATTTGCTTGTGTCCTTAAATTTCAGAACACATGCTTTAATAAAAAGTCAATACAGTACAATGAAGCAAAACATGTATCGAATAATCAATTTAAATCTTGAAAATTTCACACTTTCAAGATTAAAACCACACGATCACACAATCGTACACATACACGCGCGCGCGCGCACACACACATCTATATATAT
>JAPYYT010004177.1:0-10576 GCA_030522565.1 Ceratosolen corneri | reverse complement strand
ACACATCCGGCAATCATAAACGTATTGAATGTACGAGAAGAATTTACAAAAAAAGAGGTAGTACCGAAAGTCGAGAAACTGCATGATTCTCGAACACTCCTCTTCCACTATCGGCCTCTTCCCCACACCACCTTGGGGAGAGCTCAGTACCGGGAACGTTGCCCGAACAAATACAATTTATTTTAAATGATACTTATTATTGAAATTATATTATAAAATTAGTTACTTCATTATTGTTGGAAATTCTGTTAGAATTTCAATAATCTTTCGATACTACCTCTTTGTTTGAAAATTATTTTGAATATCTTAAATGTTTATAATTGCCAGATGTATCCTCAAAGCCGATGAATACGACTAGAAAATTCACCGAGTAGTCATTTTTCTCGCTAATAACATTTTAACGATCCTGTTTACTCGGACTGCACTTCGAAAGTTAGACGATGGTCAACCTGATCATTATGTGTATTGCAATACGAACATAGTAAAATCAACAATCAATTGATTTAAAACCTAGGAATCCTAGTTTAGTGGCCAGATCTCGCCCAACAAACTAAGACTAACGGGCCAAAGGCAAACATAATTACAAGACCAGTAATACGAATAGAATTCATCTAATATTAACACTATATTTGTACCTGCTCGCGATTCCGACAGAATCTCGAGTCGTCACTTGTTAATATTTGTTTACTTTTAAATGTGACTTTTGCCCTAATATTCGGATATTATTTTACGACTTTTATTTTCAAATTATTCTGTTGGAACGTCTCATACTTCGTGATTGCTATACTTTGTTTACACTCCCAGTGTTTCCAGAAAAAGCGTTGTGAGCTTTTGTTTTGTACAGCGCCTAGTAACAAGGCCCCTCCTACCAGTGTCTCAGTCTTCACCCCTCTTACCCCTTACCCAAATGATCGCGAAATTCCTTTCCTTTGTCTCTCAGCTACGTAGAAAAATTCATTAAACTCCCCACCATACATTGTCGTCGGCCTATCTAGCCCTTCCGGTATAAAATAGGACCACAAGCTCGCAGCAGAGAGAGAAGTAACTCCGAATTGTTCTTCGTCTTTCGGCCCATCGCTAAAGGGTCTCGTGCGTAAAAGTGGTCATAGATCCGAGCAACCCCATCGCCACGTCTGGAATCATATCATCGGAAGCTTCGTCCAGACCGTGAGCGTGCTACTTGCCCGAGGTTGCATCTTTCCCATCCTGGACCGAGCTCCCAGGTTGGAGCGCAAAAGCGAACCCAGCATTAAGAGGCAAGTAGCAACCCGGTTAAAATCATCGCGAAATACTGTACGATCAAGCCCTGCGTCGTTAATTGCAACACTTGTTAATATAAACTTTATTCTATCGCGACGGCTCATCATAGTGCAACACATGTATTTTAGCGCCTAATGATCGATAACCTGCCGGTATGACCACTCGGCGATCCGGCTATGCGCCGGTTACTCGACACCGTCGCCCGTTTATTTCGGATAGTTAAGACAATGCGTAGTTAAGTGCGACAGGACAACACAAACATATAGACAATCGCACCTCGCGTAACGTGTAAGTGCGGCCATAACATCGTGCATATACCATCCGCGCTACGTGTCTCGTGAAGGTGCGGCTCTTCATCTTTGTACCGACAATCGTCTTATTAATTATATACATTACTACGTGCGTTTTCGATCATTCTTATAAAATCAATAAATCTTTATTTGTTTCTACATTACCCGGATTACATTAATTTTCTATCTTATTTTTCTCTCTGCTATCTCAACCCTTCCACTGTCTGAATTTTTACACTCGGGGTTACGCCCGAACAGTATCTAATACCTTCATAATATTAATTATCTTAATAATCTTAATAATAACACCATATTACTAACACTATATAGTTTGTTACTACTTACTGGGTATACGTAATGCAGGCTGTGAATCGATGCGACATTCATTCGTAAATCGAACAGGTAGCCGGGCTTCTATCGTGTAACTTGGTTTGTGAGCGATTTTGAGATTTTTATAATCTATGTATCAGTGTCGGGTTGAAGCTTCTGTGCAATGGTACTATCGAGGTATCCTCTACCTAGCTCTCGTGGGCTCAGGTTTACCTGTTTCGATGGCCTACTGATAGGGAATTTACCTGCTTGACTGTTTGCACTCCCTGATGTTAAGGAGTGGGGATATAATAGAACTGAACGTGTTGGTAGGATGTTGCTAATGAATAATGGCCGTAACGCTTGAACGAAGATTCAATGGCATTCGAAAATCCGCCGTGCGGCTTATCCCCGTTTACACTGAGTTGGAAGTAACAAACCTCTTTTACGGTGCAAGGTTCAATTATAAGTTGACCCGGCGTTCTATGTACTGCGCGATTGGTCCCATAAGTTTCCTGACTTTGCTGCATGTGAGCGGGATGCTGCAGTTCGTGAATCAGGCACTGACTTCCCTTTTGAATGTTGCTGACAAAGCCTCAGCCGCTCTCTAGTACCTACGCTCGAGCTGAATGGTACGTTTTACTTCAGCTGGAGGGAGTGCGATTCTTTCAACCGATTTACGGTATTGCTTAAACAAATCTTCGTTGCCTTATTTTGGCTTCTGCCGGGATCCGTAATTGAAGATTGATCTTTACTCGAAGACAACGATTTCTACACTAACTCAACGGCGTGTCTCACTTTGTCTTCACAGTTCGCATCGCGACTTTACGCCATCCCGTCGAAACTAATTTCTATTTTTCTTATTGGTCCCGCGATCGGCACGTCGTTACACTAATTATTATTGGTGCACTGAGTACTTTGTCTCTCGTGTTTTAGATACCGATAGGCGGGCCTTTTATCCCGTCGTTACACCACGGCTGAGTCCGCAGAGCAGGCTGTCCGAGAAAGCCGAGAAGCCGGCACGTTTTTACTACCCCGGATCAAGTGGCGGCAATTGTATTTGCACGTGTACTTTCCTTCTAGATCTTTCTAGCAATGACCGTTTTGTCTTTGGAGCTTCACGTTCATTTGTTCTCTGTATTTATACCGCACTTCTATATCTCAAACACTAATGATCACGTTACTCGGCGCCAAAGTGAAGGTTGTTTTATTATACGCATTTCCGAACAGATACCAACCACTGAGATTGAAAAATTCTTTTGTAAGATCACTGTCTTATTATCCAGTCTGAAGACTGATGAAACTAATATTTCTGTGAGATTTCTACCACGCAACACGAGTGCAGTCCTTGAAGATGGCTGATCAACTTCGAGTTTTTTGAGATTAGGAAGTTACGGTAATTGGATGACAGTCGATAGTTATGCTGTCGTTGGTCCCCTTGACATGCAGTGTCAAGGCCTTTTGAAGGGATGATGGTGACGTAGTGGCGGAACAAAGTAGTGGCTATGCTTCCAATCATAATGTCGCGGCTTGCGCTGTTTACTGCCGCTTTGAAGTGTAACTTATTTACACTTTTCAAATTTGAATCGGTACGTTATGAAAATAGCACGAGGTCTGACAACTACGCTAGAGTTCCTAGAAGGTTTTGACGTTTTTCAAATGTTTATTTTCTAAAAATTATTTAATTATTTTGTTTAAAAAATAATAAATAATTTTATTTCAGTTGAAATAATCGACTAATATAAAAGATTATATTTTTATAGTAAGCAGCAACTTTTTGGATGGCTAATCAATTTTTATTTAAAAATATTAATCATAAATTTAAAGACAGTACAAAAAGTAACACAATCGCATAAATTGTAATAAAATTTAATATCTTTTCATAAGAGAAACCATACTTAGCTATATAATTATTAATGCTAAAAAAGTGCTCCATGTCATTGATTAAATATATAAGATGCATAATAATTAGCTTAAATAACAGAATCTTTCAACAAGTGTAGTATAATATTATGCGAAATACAGATATAAATATTTACAAGTATAGTATGAGAGTAATAGATAATCGAGAAATAGGAAGAAAATATATTTATATGCATCAATGTATAGAGATTAAGTTGGTTCTAGTGTATGACAATAAGTTAAAAATGAGAAAATATACATGAGTATATATCATTATTGATTTTTTCATTATATATATGTGTACATATATATAGACTATATATCATTTTTGATTTATTATTGAATGAAATTATTGTATTTATCTTTAAAACATGGAATAAAATGATGATTCATTTATTATATAAAAATATATTTCTTATATTTGGATGTTTTTAATCTATAGTTTTTCGATAAAATAACACATAAATTTAAAAATTAGTATTATAAAATTTTTAAATAAGTTATGGGTACATTAGTTTACGTTTTTTTATTAATTTAGTAAATCATTAATTGGATAGTAAAAATTGTATTAATCAACTAATCAACTAATTTTATGATTAATTAAAATGAAATGAAAAATGCTTTAATTTAATTTTTTACAGTGCTATAGAAAGATTTCTACTTGAGTATGTTCTGCAAGATATACAAATTATTTTTCTGTAAGTAAGAACCAAAGAAAGTTATTTTTCTTGAATAATTACTTGAAAAGCCTGATATAAATATAGAAAGGTTCAACTATTAACCAATTCTCTCTTGAAAAGCAGGAGATAAGTTTATTCATTATCAAAAGACAGTTCAAATTTAGTACTATTGAAAATTAATAAGATACTGACTGGTAAATTAGTTTAGATTTATTTTATTGTAAATATATTAAATAATTTGAAATATATCAAATAAATTACAGGTCTAAAATTATCAATGTTTCTTACAATTTACTAATTAAAATTGAAAAATATGTGGATAATATTACAGTATGAAATATTTTACATATAAACTACAACTAATTAATAGGTGTACAAAATTTGCTACTTTAATTTTTTTATTTTTTTTTTTAATATGTCATTTTTTTTTTCTTTATTTTTCATCTGAAAATATATAAATTGTTTGAGAATTCATTTTATCATCTATTTTATTTAGTTTTACCTCACTCCATTCACGTTGTAATTCTTGTAGCATTTTTGGACTTATCAGTCCGTTATCTAGTAATTGTTTTGTCAATTTTCCTTTGTGACCAGATTCAAATAAAGTAGTTTTAGCTGATTCTAAAGTAATTATGTATTTTACAATAAGAAAAGTAAGAAATAAATTATAAAATTTTACAATTATAATTTACCTGATTCTAATGGTTTTAAATTCTTAGTCATTTGATATATACTTTGCTGAATAATTACATCAAGTTCCCTTTGCATTTTTTCAACCAATGTAATATCAGGGAATAAGTCAGTAAAGCGATAACTGCAATAATATTCTTTGAGAAAATATAAATAAATTAGTTACCTTAATAGAAATATTTCTTACTTTAACCAAAGATAAAGATCTAAAACATCAAATACTGCCTCCAAATGAATAAGATCAGTAAATGTTTTTGGTAATTTAATTGGCCAACCAATATGTTCGCTAAGCCATTCAAACGATATTGGTTCATTTTTACAGTATTGTCTTGCAAATTTTAAGAACATAGCACAAACAAATGGCAACTTTTTATTAATAGGTGCACAACAAAATACATATCTAGCTCGTAATGGAAGAGGAATATGTTGGATCATATCAGCAAGAAATTTGAAATCATCAACATTACACATAAAATATAAGGAATCAACTGTACATAATGAAACAAAAATATCCTATAATAAAAGAAAAACATTCGTTTAAATTAGTAACGTTATTAAATTAATAAAATAATTTTTTACCACAAGGTTAGATAAGGGAGTTTTTGGCAAATGGTAAGCATAAAGTTCTATTTGGTCAGCAGTAGGGTGTAAACCAGCTTGTGTTAGAGTTTCTGGAGTTTGGTCAAGTAACTTTTTCAATGTAGGTAAATCCTCTGATTTAAAAGTAGTTACGTATCCCTGAAAATATAAAATATTTATTGAATTAAAAATAAATTATATTGTTATTGTAAAGATTTTATTTACATACTTCTTTCCATTGAGTTCCATATCGTCCTGCTCGACCTGCAATTTGTAATGCTGAAGAAACACATAAGGTATTCATTTCTTTTTCACCTTTCTTATTTACAGTTGTTTTGATTAAAGAGTAAAAAATTAATCTACGTATATGTCTATTACATAATTAAAAATTGTTATTATTATAATCAAATTATATATGTTTTACGTTAAAAACCTACAAATTCAAACCCATTCCAATAGCATCTGTCGCAACTAAAATTTTACAAGGGTGATATACATCATTGAATTTTGCAGCTTGGGCAAGTTTGGTTTGTGGAGGTAAACTTCCATATATAACAGCTACTTCAATATTATTTTGTTCGAGAAAACGAGATACGGCATAAATATCATTTTTACTAAAACATACAATACAATCACCAGATTGTACATTGAGTAATGAGTTAAGTGCTTCATTTTCCACTATAAGATTTGTAAGACGTTTATATTTTCTAATTTCTACAGTTTCTCCAATTGTTGCACACACAGATTCTACCTATTTGAGGAAAAAATTAAAATTTTTATTTTTTAATTACGTATCTTCATTTATGCTTGAAATTTTTATTTTTAGTGATTAAATTTATAAAATTCATTTAATTTTATAGTTTACAAATTTTGATAATTTAACATAAAATAGTAAATTATTATATTTGTAATTAATTTTACAGGTATATTTGAAAAAATACTATCATACTAAATTAATAGCAGATGTTTCTCCACATAGATGTACTTCATGTGCTGGAGTACCCAATAAAGCTCTTGTCCATGCCCATCCTCTTCCGGTATCCCGCATTAATTGAATTTCATCTATAACAGCTACATCACCTTAAAAAACAGTTACTTTCTAAATTTGATAGTATAATTACTTTATTGATATTTTTAAATTATGCTTACATATACTATTAAGATTCATCATTTCAACGGTGCTGGAAATATGTTGAGCAGGATTATTTTCATTTTGATGATATCTTCTTTCTTCTCCTGTGATTAGATCGCAAGGTGTTCCCTAATATAAAAATAATTTCATCATTAAATTTTGATAATTAATTTTTTAATTATTTTATTTGATACTCACACTATTATTACATTTATTAAAAACTTCGACAGCTAGTAACTTCAAAGGACTACAATATATTCCACTTTTAGCATTAATAAAACTTTTCAAAGCACAATAAGTTTTACCACTATTTGTTGGACCTGCATGAAAAATTATATTTCTTTTTATACTTCTTGCAACAGGATACCTACAAAAAATTCACTATTCAAATTAAAGTAAAGTATATGAAAATGAAATAATTTTTATACTATATCATTATATCTTTGTATAATCCTAAAGATAAATTATTATTATAAAATAGTATTAATTAATATTTACCAATTTGATGGTCTTCGTAAATCACTGATTTTTTTTAAATCATCTAAACAATTTATATAAGGAAAAGTTACTTTTGCATGCTTCATAAAATAAGGAAATATATCTGTTTCATGTCCAGATCCTTGAATTATATCACTTATTAATATATGAAGATCTACTGGCAAAGATTCTGATTCCATACAATAATGTTGAAAACTACAGAATGCTTCTTGAAATAGAGTTTCTAAAAATATTAGTTTATTTAACATATTAAAAAAAAAAAAAATGTAAAAATAGGAAACAATATTTATATTATACTTTCTAAACCATATTCAGAAGCCAATTTTATAACTTCATTTCTTGCTATAAATGAATTCAGAATTTTTCTTAAATCGGATTTTTTTATATCAGTAGTTAATTCAGCTCCAATATTAATATCATCTGAATTCAACTTTACTGATATTGGTTTAATAAGTGATGAAGGACAAATATAATCGTTTTTTGTTCTGATAGATTGCAATAAATTTAGGTTGGTTCTAAATTCAAAAAAACTAAAATATGAACAACTTATATAAATATATTAAAAAATTTAATAATAATTATAAATAAAAAACATACATATTTATTTTTGTCAACATATTTTTGTAAAAAAGTTGAGTATGATGCACTTTATTAGAAAGAAACATTTTATTTTTTTTATAATTTTAATTATAATATTAATTAATTACATACAAGCTATGAATCTTGCTGATAAGTAAATGTTATAATTTATATATGAATGTGATTTACAATTTAATGCAATCATCACATTTCGAATAATTTTAGTTAAAGAATGTAAAAAGTGCTTATTTAAACCATACTTTGAAATTTGATGTTACGTGATTATATGTAATATTTAAAGTATAATGTAATATAGAAAAAAATTAGATTTTTAAACATGATCTTTAATGTTCATATCTTCAATAGATATGCTCTTCCTATTCCATATTCCATCCTATTCCATCCAATTCCATCCTCTTCCAATAGTTTCAGTACTATTGGAATGTAATGAAACATAAGGATTCTAAATTGTGTAATTAATACATGCATGCTAATTTTAAGTTTAGTTGGAAAAAGGTAAGTAAATCTGAAAATCAATAAAATGAAAAAAAAACAATTATAAGTAAATGAATTTTTTAAACATGTTTAATTTAAAGCAATAGATATATAATAAAACCACCATAAAATGAATAAGTAGAATGATTCTAAAAAATTATATAATATTTATTAAGCTATTGAAAACTAATATATAATAGTTAAAAATTATGAAAAATTTGATATGATTTCAGTAAATGTATGTTTTTTCCATAGCGTGTGACATGTACGTGTATGCCTAAAATACATTGTGTGTTAAAAAATAGCTATTAATTTTAATTAAATGATTGCATAATATATTACAACTTAGGAGTTTATATAAAAGAATTTACTTTTTATTTATTAAATAAAAAAAAATGTAAAAAATGTTGTAATTAACTTTTTGCCATCATATTTTAATTTGAATGATACCGCGCTACAATTTAGCAATTAATTAAAAGGATAAAAACTGTCAAAAAATGAATGTAAATTCTCTAGTTACTAGTGTTTCTTTTTTTATAGCTTTCATCTTGTTTATTTAGTTGTTTTGGTTGTATAGGTAACTATCCATATTTAATATTATTAAATGTTTTTAATAATTTATAATAAATTTTAATAAAAAAGTTTTTTATTAGTGCTAAATTGTATAAATTAGAAAATAAATTTTTTTTTATTAAATTAAAAAAATTAAAAATTAAAAAAATAAATTAAAAAAATTAATGCTAAATAATAGTTTCAATAATTTTCTAGAATGCCAAGAATGAAAAAATTTTTTTAATCTCATTTTTATTAATTTTAAAAAGTGTAATTGATAAAATTAGAAGTAATATAATATAATGAATAAAAATGTATACAAATTATAATTATATAAATGATTAGTGTGTATACTTATTAAAAATTTTATTTACGCATTTATATACCAAATAAATTTAATATATTCTAATTATAATTTGATTACTCTATTCTATTATAATTTTCTAATATACCAAAGCAAATCAATATTGCAGATTAAATAAAAGATAATTAATTAGTTATATATATATATATGAATTTCTTATATTTTAGTACTTAATATACTACTAAATTAAAATAATACAATTTTTACGTATATCTTATAAACATTCTACTTATGAATACTATAAATTTAAACTTAAAATACTAAAAAATATAAGAAAATATTTATCATTAAAAATATAATATATAGAAATTAACAAGTACATATAAATGATATATATTATTATGTATGTATTGAAAAGTAGTAAGAATTTGAATATTTAAATATTTTATAAATACACAAATTAGTGAAATTTCCTGTATGATTGTAATTGTAGTTTTATAAAACAGTGATAATATCATTGCAAGTAGTTATAAAAATAAATATAAAAAAATTAATACAAATATAATATATGTTAATAGTTCTTTATTCTATAATTTCCAAAAAGTTTTTCTATCGATATATTTTTTGATTAGATTTTTTCTTATTGTAATATTTTAATCTCTTTAAATAAAAGCATTTTAGCTGAATAGAGATTTTTATCATATATATCTTAATTCTAGGTATAAAATAAATTTAATTCTAATAGTAGATCATAATGCTTTATTTAATTTTTTCAGTATTTGCAAATGTTTCTTAAATTTTTTATCAAGTTTTTAATAAATATAATTAAGAAATATTTTTTTCAAGATTCATCGTAAAAATACAATTAATCTATAGGAATGAAGATTTAATAATAAGCTGATTTCTAATAAATTATAATATTTTTTATAAAATATATACATTGTAATATATTTCATAATCAAATTTTTTAAATAATATATATAAAGAAGAAATTAATGTTTCCAATTAAAAAAAAATTAAAGATAATTTATAATTAAACATAATTTATTTAAATGGTATATCAAGAATTTTTCAAATAAAATAATGATAAATATTATGTTATATTAAACTTAATATAATTTAATTATTATTTATATATTATGTTATATTAAACTTAATATAATTTAATTATTATTTATATATTGTGTTATATTAAACTTAATATATATTATTGTTCGGGATTGAGCCCGAGAAAACACTCTCCCAGGTGGAGGGAGGGAGAGGCGGATAGTGGAGAAAGAGAGATAGTCGGGTAGAATGAAACAGA
>JAPYYT010004176.1:0-10577 GCA_030522565.1 Ceratosolen corneri | reverse complement strand
GAAAAAAAAAACAAAGCGCTCCAGCTAGATCGAACGCCAAGAAGCCCCGGAAAAACGTGGTGGCGGAGGAAAAAACCGAGCGGGCATGACTCGGCCCGAGTCCGTTATAAGTTGCGCGCCTCTTCTTTTCTCAGGACGATGAAGCTCGTGACTGGGAATACAAATCCTCGGGGACGGTGTGCCGAGGGGTCCCATTAAATGGACGCGGCCGTGTAGGAAAACCGCGGCAGCCAATCCCTCGAGGCTCGCCAACTCTACCTGAGGATGGCCGCGGCGGCGTCTTGAACGGCCTCGTCGTGGCCTTTTGAAGGAAAAACAGCGGCATTTTTCGTTATCGAGCGGCCCACGGGCAATGCGTGGCAGCCGATGTATTTTCACGATACTTGAATCGTTTGCCGCGCGTGATTGATCGTGGAATAGAAGGGCCTTGTTGAATTATGTGGATGAAAATTTTGGGGTGGCGGCCGGAGGGTAGGCGAGGAAAGCGTTGGGATATTAAGGAAATGTGGATGCTTGGGTTGCTGTTGTATGGGTGACGATCGCCGTGTTGTGCCGTCTGATGTTCCGTCTTTTCGGCGATTTTGGTGTTATTGCGCGTGTTTTTTATTTATTTCACCTACGTTTGAAGTATTAATTGAAGTTTAAATGATTTTTCAAAATAATTTGTAGGGAGGAATTCTAATTGTACGAGATGTGCAATGCAGGGCAATCCTTTTTGAATTTATTTGAGAGAACGCAATTGTCGTAAAGTCGAGGAGCTTGCTTTGAAATGAATTGCTAGTATAATTAGACAAGGATGTTGGTAATTGGCAGTCTCGTTTTATCTGCTACTTGAATGATCGCACATATATTAGGCAATCGGTAGCAATTATATCTCGATATTTATAATCGACGAGTTATCTCTAGAATAGGAGAGCGAGCGAAGAAGCGTACGAGTGATTATATAGTAGCGAATTTTAATAGTGTTGGTGTGACGATGAGGCAACCGGTGCAAGGGAAACCAGAGTAAAAAGTGTCAGCTAAAACCGGATCATAATGCCTATCCGGTGCAAACTTTCTCGAGTAAGTCTGGGAAGAATTAATTAGCATCGAAGATTGACAGATGCATGCTCCGAGCCAGGAGAAATATCGAGATTGCGAGTCAAGCTCAGTTCACGCACAAAACAAATTATCTACGATCTGACCCACTGAAGATTTCGAGACTACATACGAAATGTTTAGAGATTGATATCAATAAATGTGTAATAGAAATAAAAAATTTCATAACAATAATTTTTAGGAACTTGAGCGTTTTATATTCTAGCCACTCGGCAAATGTTTATACTTGTCCTTTGTCAATAAAAGCTATTGTTAATAATTATGATATTTGCATTTAATATTTAATTAGATAATTAGATTTAAATATACTTAACTTTACGAATATTAGGCACACGTTTGCCGATATTCAATTAGCAATGAAAAAAAAGGTTTTGAATGGTATTCACCTAAAAATACATATTTACCAACATGCATGCATACACACGCGCGCGCGCGCACACACACAGATATAACTATACAAATTAACGAGTATATTTTATAAGTTAGTCTTTAAGCTGCTTAAGATGTGTTAAATCTAATGAAATAATACAAATTAAACTTAATTAAATTATTATAAACTATATACTTTAACGTCGTTCTACTCAAATATCATTTCTTTTCAAGTAACAATGCCTACGTCAGGCTTCAATCTATTTATGATTCATCTCAATTTGAAATATTTCTTATTCCACTCTTCGCGTATATATATACATTAAGATTAAATTACTGAAGAAACTCAATAAGTACATGTCATTTTTCAGAATAAAAAAATTGCTTAAAATGTAAATGAAATGAAAATTAAAGAACAGTGTAAATCTTAAATAAAGTACAAATAAAGCAATTACTCTACATTGTTTCCCTATTGAAATTAAGCAACTCTTTCATATATTATTTTGCTATTGCAGTTCTCATTATTGCCAAAATATTACGCAAGGTTTATTAATTTGTTAAGTGCAAATAAAAATTAAAATATACCAAGCACATAGTAAATATTTTTATTGGCCCTAATTTTCCTCTTTTTTTAGTTTTCAATCATGTCAATACTATTTGCAAATGTTATCCTTGCAAGAGTTTCATGTCAATTTAAAATTTTGCAAGTGAAAGTGAATAAATTGATTTTCTTATATTATATCATCTGTTTGTTACAGGATACTTTATTATTTCAAACTTAATGTGCAATTTTTATTTAAGTAACTTAATCAAATCCTACAATTTTAATGTGTTGGAAGATAGCAAAATGAGAAACAATTTAGTTACATTTATTATTCAATCGCTATTATTCTTAAATTATTAAAGTATAAATTAATAATTTTCCACTGGTAACTTTTCTTCTGTTATTGTTATAATAAATTGATAAGAAATTGCATTAAAAATCACCTTCATTACATTTAATTTACGTAAAAGAATCGAAAATTCGCTACATCTACGTACTCGCACATTACATTCCAACTTTTCTTTTTATGATGTCTTCAATACCAAATAACATTTACATTCCGTCTCATCATTGTAAAACATTACAAGAGTAATTTCTTTATCATTAAAATATTATGTAAGTACCAACTTTCAACACTGTACTGCTCGAATCGATATCAATTCGTATATATTATTATTATTATTTATAAAAGTTAGTGAAATTAATATTTTCCAATATTATAAGATCCTATTCAATATCTTCATGTCTCACAGATTTAGGTAAAATAAAAGCTTAGACCATCTTTTATGAAATCGTTGTGATATGTAGACAGTATCCTTGAATTCTGAGACTTTTGGAGCGTCGTGCAATAAAAGAAAACGCCACCCGATACATCATTTTAAGGCACAAGGAAGCATTAGAAAGTTTTTGTTAGAATAAAATCGAGTTCAATATTCTTGCACCAAGAAACGAGAATCGATATTATATTATAAAACATAGTGATATTCTTATTCAAGCCAATGAATTAATTTTAAGGTCGATATGAGAAGAAAGATGTAAGATATAAAAGCCCTTTCTTTCGAAATGTTGAGTTAAAAAAGAAATTATTCAAACAAACACTAAAGTGAGTACAATTCTTACAATTGATTTCAATATTCCTTCGATTCAACATTCTTCGATATTCTAAAATATTCGCAATTGAACGATCTCACTGCATTCATATTGCAAAAAGTAGTGTCAGTGAAAAGGATAAAATGGATTTAGGCAATTGAGCATTATTACTGGAAAAAGTCGATTGCTAGTCATCTCAACAGAAAAAGATTATCTAAAATTATTTGCCGATGACATGGAAAATTTTAAATCAATATGACTAAACTCAATATAAATAAAAATAATTTTACATAAGATGCGAAATAGCCTTTCATTTAACCGTCCAGACGTTAAATAACAAACAAAGATAT
The DNA here is from genome assembly GCA_030522565.1 of Ceratosolen corneri. Classification (NCBI taxonomy): domain Eukaryota; kingdom Metazoa; phylum Arthropoda; class Insecta; order Hymenoptera; family Agaonidae; genus Ceratosolen; species Ceratosolen corneri. Next base: position 7,127 of record JAPYYT010004176.1, on the reverse strand, counting down.
CTTATGAGCGCGATTTTTAAAAAAATTTATATTTTCGTAACTCGACATGCCGAATATAATTTTCGAACATAAAGTTTCAACTTCTTGGATCATCCGCCTCTTATGTTCATTGGTGTTGCACATACGCAACTACGAACGCGATGTAAAAGTGATCCCTTGTAAGCTTGTAACTTGTAACGTTGTAGCATGCCTGACAGTCAAATTTATATATGCAATGCTAAAGTATTCATTTTTGTAACTTTACTTGTACTAAAATAATAAAATCATATAAATTCACGAGGAATGTCAAATAATGAAAACGCTCGCTTTAAATATTGTGCGAAAAATTTCGCAAAATTGATGTCGAATGCTTCTTTGCAAAGCTTACGAACGTCCCGACTAAATCAATTTGCATTGTTAATTTTTTTTTATAATAAACTCTTTAATTTAAACTCTTTATGTATAATTTATTTCAATAATAGATCGATTCGAATAGTTGTAAATGATTTAAAGACATTTATTCTACTTTCTGCGCAAAACTTGATTTTTCTAACCAAAATTTAATCTAAAAGCAATTGCGCGTATTATCCAAGTAAATTACACACGTATTTTAATATTTCGGTATAAATTGTATTTTAAGGGTTCAACGTTTCTACACGTTAAATCACTTCCAATATAAAAAGAAGTAAAAATAAATTTTATCTTACTTGTCAACAATTATTTGTTAAATAATAAAGGACAATACAATTACTAAAGAGAAATTACTACAAACGCAGTAAATTTTTTTCTTTTTATATATAAATAAAACTTATCGTAATAGAAGAGAACCATATTGTTATAAATTGAAGTCGACAATACAGCAAATGGAGTATTAATAAAAAACAAATGAAAAATATATCGAGCGAAATTTCTAAGTGAATAATTAAATTACTAATTCATCATTTTATGAAGATGAACTATTAAAGAAGTAAACTTTCAGGAATAATGAGCATATTTTTAGAGTATAATTTACAAACTAATGTTGTTAATTAATATATTTGAAGATTTCAATTTGAGTGTATTCAATTACAATGTAAATTTAAATCATAACAATATAATTAATAGTTGGCGAAATACCGTAATACTTGCCGTTAATAAGCCATCAAATAAAGTTTTTCATAATGTTTGTTTTCAATTCAATCCAATTATGTATTTGTAACGTATCTGTGTGATTTAAATTAAATATCCAATGTACATATTAGATATTTCTATGATTGTATGTTTGTATGTTTCTTGTATTTATTGACGCAGTCAAACGTTTTAATGAAAGGAATAGTCAAGAGGATTGCTTAGCTTGAATTTGATTTAAAATTGAAAGTTTCAAATATGTGAAATAAGCTTTAGTGCTAATTTGACATTGAAATTTATGAATCCTATGAATAGAACAGAATAAAAATAAATATATTTTATCGCAGAATAAATCAAAAGAATAGCAACGGAATAAAAATATTTTGTTATACCTGTTTGTGGTACTGGAAATCATTAATTATTATTAGAGAATTAATTGAAAAGTTATTATTTCTTTAAAGTTTAGTTTTACAATAAAATTCCAGTTGATATCAAAGTTTGATTCGATTGCACATTGCATATTGAAATTTTGTCAGTAATTACTTTTTCTTACAAATTTGATATTTAACATTTTTAATCATTTACTCCGTTCGTTATGCAATTTTCACCATTAATTACGTACTATTGAATAATTGCCTAGTTATTTATGCTTAAATATATTGTTAAAGCATGCTTCATGATCCAGCGACTGTTTAGTTTTCGTTCTATTTTATTATAAATTATGTCAAATAATATAGAAGAGAAAAATAGTACGCGAAGAACAAGTTTTCCTACACAGATTTATTCAACGAATATACATGAATGTATATTTATATAAGTAGTTTAATGCCAAATGCACACAACTAAATGCCACTGCAGCAGAGCTAAATAAAAATCTCAAACAGTCTATTTAATATTCAACCGTTACGATTTAAAAGCCTAAAATGAAAATCTAAAGAACACTTCATAGTGTACATGAAATTTTTTTTATCGAAATGGCTTACTTCATAAATTATGTCTCATATGTGATTACGTTTTCTGAAATACGTATCGCTACGGCAAAAATAGCCTAAAGATTGGAACTCTTTTCATTTGTTGATGTTGTTCAAAAATCCGAATAATAAACCAGCGTCGCGACGGCACCGTCCAAAGTGACCATCGCTGTTTACGAATATAAAAGTGCGCTATAAATGCAGAGGTCAAACGAACGCGCAGACTCGAAGACAAAAGGCTCATTGCTAGAAAAATCGAGAAGCAAAGTGCACGTGTGTAAGTACAATTGATATCACGTGGCCGGGGCTTGTAAAAACAAGACAACTTCGCGGCTTTCCCGGCGGGAAAAAGGCTCGACATCTTAAGCAAAAGAAACGAGAACTCAGTGCACCAATAACAATTAGTGCAACAAATTGCCGATCGCGGGACCAATCAAGAAAAAATCAAGTTAAATTAGTCTCGACGGGGTGGCGAAAAGTCCCTTCGCAATAACGTTCAACCTTCACTTGAGTATCCTAGCAGAAGCCGCAACAAGCCATCCAAGATTCGTTTAAGCGTCGCTACAGCTGAATCGAGGTACCATTCGGTAACAAAGTAGGTAAAGGTAACTGCCGAGGCCTTGTCAGCAACAATTTAAAGAGGGAAGCTACCCTCCACTAGTTAACGAACTGCTGCATCCCGCCCTTAAGCGGCTGGGTGAGGGAGCTTTTTGGGACTACTTGCGCAGTACGTAAGTAAGATAAAGAAGGTAGGGTCAACTGAAAATTGAACCTTACAACATACAAAGAGGTTTGCTGCCAAATACAACTCAGTGTAAACGGGGCTAAGCCGCACGGCGGACTTTAATTACCATTGATTCTCCGTTAACGCCTCAAGGCTATTATCCATTACCACTCGCGGATCATCCACGACTTCTACGCAACCACGCACTAATAATTACATCAACCGCTGTATAAAATAATAGAACATTTATCGTTAAATAATTAGAAACCAGCGCGCGCGCGTGTTTAACGATTCAATTAATCCTACCAACACCATCAGTCCCATTATATCCCCCCACTCCTTAACATCGGGGAGTGCATACATTAAAAGCAGGTGAAATCCCTATCAGTCGGCCAGGTCGGAACAGGTAAAGCTGAGCCCACAAGAGATAGGTAGATGATGCCTCGACATTTTTTCCCGTGGTAATGGAGCTTCCTCGACTCATCACCCACCCCCCCCTCCCCCGCCACCACTCTAATGATTTCTTGGTGATCGACAAAGGCGGTTAGTCTACTGATAGCATGTGATTTAGGAAAGGTTTCTTTATTTGCAAGTTGTGCTCGTTCATGGGACATGTAGGTTGTCCGTGTGATTGCTCGATGGGTCCGATGGGCGCGAGTTTAGGGCCGTTTTTTTTTGTTTAGTTTGTCGATTTGTGCCAGCATTGTCATAAGCTTTTGCGGGTGTGAAACAATTTTGTTTATACGCTTCGCTAATATATTCGCGAAAGGACAATAATAGTGTTTCGTGGCTTTTATCGATAAATATTTGTAGAAAATGTAGTATTATTTAGAGTAGAATTTAAAATGAGAAAATCATGGTTTTCTTTTGGAATTTCTATTTTTCTAGCTACCAAATGAGAATTTCTGAAATTGTATTTAAAAGGGTCGAGATGGTAACGTCAAATAGTACATTTTGAACAAATATTTAACAATACATAGAAGCTACATTCTGTGACAGTAATGTTCCAAAATATTGATGCTTTAACATATTAATAAAAGATAAAATCATAAAGCTTCTTAATTTGGTAAAATATATACATGCTTTAGACGAATTAAATTTATTGTTAACTATATAATATGAATTGTCCTTCAAATTCCTCGAAAGTGTAAATATAAGATTAAATATTAATTTTCGTTACAGTATGTTACGAGTAGTATACATAAACAATGGATAATATACTTAACACATTATTGTCATAAATATTAAATCATCATAAATATTGGAGTAAATATTTTTCCCCGTTAGTTTTTGTCTATGTTTGTTGTTTATTGCTCAATTATTTTCGCCTCTACGGATTTGTACGAGTGTATGATTTCGTAGTAATTGAAAGTATCTACATGAATTATGTCGATTGAAAAGACATTCATGTGTGGCATTTTCAAACTTTTCTTCAATACTGAATATCCAAATCTCGTAAAACTTATCGAGTATTCTTATTTATACGTGAATAAATCCGTTAAATTTTATAAATAAGTGTCTAACAAATCTGTTCAAGTCAGTAGATTTTCGTTGCTTTACGGCTAAATCATTACTCTCCTTTCTCATAATATAAGGAAAAATACTTTCTCTCGAGGCAGGACGAATGGCCAATGAAGATAAAAAGCGAGCTTATGTAACTCGTAATGCTACATCTCACTTCCAACTTCTCGTAACATTCTTTTTGCGGCCAGTAAGAATGCATTCTCATTTTGGCATTAATTAACCTAGCGCTAATGCATAATTAATCGAATCATTGCCCCATACAAGTTACTCGCCTTCAAATTCTGTGTACATAAAGTTTTATGTAAATAAAAGCGTGTCCGCGGGTAAATGCCTCGGCGAATAAACGAAAAAAAAACAAAAAGAAAAAAAAGGAAGCAAAACATCCATAATACACATTACGTGAAACGCAATTAAGCGCTATTAATAATTTAAGCAGCGATTAAAGCTTATCTGATCAGTTAATTACATTAATTTATTCCTAATACTTTTGGACTCTTATCCTCATTAGCAGCACTGCTATCGTTCACAATAGATATTCTTGGGTACGAAGCTGAAGTGGTCCGCGGCAGCGAACCTCGGCGAGCCTCAGCCAACCTGACAAAAAGCATCTCCAGAAGCAAGAGGAATACACGTTACGTAAGCATAATCCGCTTATATCAGCGGACTCATTTCTCGCAAAAAACTTATCAGCTAGTTTTCGAGCCGCGCTCTCGTATACACACGCGTGCGCACTGCACGTGTACAAACGCGCGCGCGCGCGCGCACAGAGAGCGAGAGAGAGAGAGAGAGAGAGGGGGAGAGAAATTCGAAAGTCCATCAGGCTATCTTACAAAGACATCATCGTTGCAGTCGACGAAAATAAAATGTTTTCAATAACCGACAAAAAACCTTAACAAGGCCCACACTTATAAATATAACAGTACACTTGCCCGTGGCGCTCGGGACGTCTATATATCCTTTCTCCTCTCTCTTTTTGTTCCTCGTTTCCCAAAGGACGAGGTCGGAGCGCTACGTCGGGAGGAAGGAGGTAGCCGGTAGACACGTACGCTGGCATCTTGCGGGCCGCCGCCGCGGCTATTTCGGACGTGTAGCCCGGTTACACGGGGCAATAAAGCCAGAGAAAGGAAGATGAGAAGCGGAATGACACGGCCGGAGAAAATGACAGGTACACGACTCGTCGTCCCGGAGTCGGAGGAGCCCCGGCACTGATATCGCGGCCTCGTATCTGACACGCAACCCCGAAGCCGATCCCGATGCCTCGGGCCCCCCCCCCCGCCCTCGTCTACCCGTCCCCGGCCTCTGTGTGCGTGCGAGCCTCCGGCGAGTCCTCCTCCACCTCCACCTCCACCTCCTCCACCTCCTCCTCCTCCACCTCCTCCTCGTCCGCCTGCCAATATGCCCGCCTGTCAACACACGCTGCATTCAATTATAAGGCCCCGTGGTCCAGCCACGCCGTGCCTGTTTAATGACGCGGAAATCCACGGGCCGAGAGAAACGAGCCGAGAGTCGTTCTGCAAGGGAAAGCCCCTAGACGCTTCTTGACCTTTTGTCTTATCGGATGCCTCGTCTCGATGATACACCTTTTCCTCCTCCCCCCCCCTTACCTTTGGCTTCTCTCTCTCTCCCCTCCCCTCGCCCTCCACCTGTATTAGTCTTCATTATTCTACTCTCTTAGAAGCCAAAGTCTGTCTTTTTCGTCTTACATTTTTTCATTCTTGTTCTCCTCCGCTGCTCTGTCCTTGTTCTTTTTCTTTCCGCTCTCTCTCTCTCTCGCTCTCTCTCGCTCTTTGCTTTTGTTTTTGCTTTGTTTTTGTTGCGTTTCTGCCTTTTGTGGTTTAATGGCGGGGCGAGAGGATAGGCGAGTATACTCCGAAAGCATATTTAATTAGGAGCTGATTTAAGGCACGAGGCATTCTTTCTTTTTTATTGCCATTTCTCGGCTATTACGAGGACAATTTCAACTCAACTTTCAGCAGACGGCCACAAAAACTTTAATAATAGGCTTTAATAAGGGAAGAGACATGGATAAGTGCTCGCCGTCCAGCCAAGTAGCTCATCGATCGTGTTGCTCGGCTAATTTCTATTTTCTCGCATAGCCACCGCCTTGATATATTAATATCCTGACAATTAGTCGGAAAATCCGTAGCATCGACAAACACTTTTCTTCAAAAGCCCTCGTATATAAATATATATACCAAGCCTTACATTAGACCATTAGACTTATCTGTTATAATTAGTACGAAAGTCTTGGCTTGAGCCATTTATCTTATTGATTAGCTTCGTCCGGTTATAAAAGAAAACAATGTTAATATTACTCTGCGTATCAGGAATAACGTGGCGATAATCATTAATTGCTGACGTATGATCGTGAAAAGCAAGATTTTATTCAAACGAGTCCTATATGCTCTGCATTATCCAACTTGGCCAAAAATAAAATTAGGAAAGTTTTTGCACTCGCCTCTACTCACATCTCATAACAACAACAGCAACAGCAACAACAACAACAACAACAATAATAATAATTAGAGCTGTAGAAAGTAGTCTGGTATCGGGCGAATAAAAATGCTCGCCTCCACTGCCACTACCACCCCGCCCCCCCTCCCCGCCCCCCACAAGCCGCAATAAAACCGCCGTCCAAATCAGCTACTGGTTTTCCGAGGAAACGCCCCAAGGCGAACGTTAAATAAGCAATTTGAAGCGAGGCCGATGTAAATTTCCAATTACACGCAAAGCTCCTCATTATCTATAAGCTGCCTCTCACTAAAGCAGCCGATAAGAATTTTTCCCAGCCTCGCTCCTCTCGCCAGAATAAGAGAATGAGG
>JAPYYT010004174.1:0-12269 GCA_030522565.1 Ceratosolen corneri | reverse complement strand
ATCTATCTGGATTCGTGAGTGGAATGAAGTTTAGTGCATCATTTATCGGTGTAAAGTGCCTTGCGTGCTGATATCTCATTTCGTGAGCCAATTATGAAGAAATCCTTTCAGTCAAGTTTCGCACTATTTGAGTAAATTCAGCCTCGCGAACATATCCTGACAATATTTTGAGATATGCGTTTCAAATTACATGCCTTAATCCGCGTGCCTCGTTAAGTACCGAATATTTTATTTTTTTTGTGTTTTATTATCTTTTATACTACCTGTGCTTTAACATGTATTAATATATGCTGCTGTAATACACGTCATAACTAAACGTTTATTTTTATTAATGTGAGTTTAGTAGTACGATAATCATTTTTAAACTATTGGTTATAATAAAATTCATATAATAGAATACTGTACTCGAGAGATATTCTTAATTTATATCATAATTGTCGTACAACTTTTGGCTGTTGCGTTGGAAATATTTACTTGCCTCTGTTATCAATTCTGATATCTTAAAGGTCTTTGAATTATTCTTCAAAACATATATTAAAATTACTACACACTATATGAGAAGTTGTAATTCAGGAGTTCATCGTTAACGTGCAGATTTTAAGCATAGAAAAAGTTTGTCCAATGGATTGACTATAAAGATATTTTAATATAACAATCTGAAATAGGATTCTAACGACATAAACTATCATTAAACAGAACTTATTTTCAATGATTTGAATCAGCAAACACATTTAATCAAGACTTATTTTGTTACAATCGTTTTGCGTGTAAAAAAAGAAACGCGGTACAAGATGTTATTAAAAGCTAAACTATATAATTATATGTTTCAATAGTTAAAGTAATTAAGAATTGGCTTAAAAAATTGCTACTAAAAATTGCAAATTTATAGCTAGTTTAAGCAATTATTTAGAATATCTATAAAATCTTTTGTAAGTATTCGTCTAATATTTTTTTTATTATAAAAGTACGATTGAAATAAAAATATATGTTGATTACTTAAATTTGACTTAAGTACTTTACTCGGACTCATTGAAATAGACTAGAACATTGTCTTTCTTTTTTTATAAATAATCGACTTGTTTGTCGACATTCTTTCTTCAATTAAACTTAAAAATGTAATTTCAACTTGTCAATAAGTTCGCACAGTCGGCAAGTAAGGTCGAAATTATTCAACTTAACGAATGGGGATAGAAATGGCATCCACTTATTATGAAATGCGATCAATCGCCATTCGACATCTGCACAATTCCGCTTAAGTAGTTGCACGAGCTTTGACGTTTGTCGGCTTTAACAGTAGTTATTCAAAAACAGTTGAACATAATGAAGAAGATTAAGAGTATCCAGCATATGAACAGAAATTTATTCTTCGTTTTTTCTTTTGCTGTCTTCGTCGATGCTCTTTATCATTGATAACAATACTTAATCTCAGCTTATAATCCTCTCGTCGAACTGACTCTTTTACTGTATAGACATATTCTTGGACGTCGATGGGTAGGTAATGAAAATGATCGCGAGGCTAGTAATACAATAAAAGTCAAAGTTTAACACTCGCATACTGGTTTCAGATGTAAATAAAATGTTAATAAATGAACCTTTTATATGCTCTTGGTGTAAATAAAGCTGCAAAAAAAAAGCCGGTACCCAAAGCTGCGACGGCAACGATTTTCCTTGGTGTTGCAAGAACCACATGCCGTTTTTTGTTCGCTAGCTTGTACCTGTACCTACGTCATTGCCCCTATATTATAATAATTTGTCTTTGCCTCTTCATTTTCTTACGTCCTTTGATTTATTTAAAATTAGAGTAATTTTTTTAAATTAAATTTTATTTCGTAGGATGGTTGGAAAAACCATCACGTTGAATTAACAAGACAAAAATGATCGAAACCACTTTGCGAACCAACAATGTCTTGGCTGCCTCTCAAAAAGTCTTCTAAATCCGAAATCACTGTGCTATCAATGTGCCATCTTTTAATCAATAAAATATAATGAATGTAGACATTTCGAGATAATTTCACAGTTTTGTAAATATCTTTAAATTTGTTATTCAACTATTACATTCGCATTTAGAATTTTGAACAGCTTATAAGCGTTGCATATTCTATTTTTATTACGCCACATATCTATCAAAATTATCTGTATCAATTTATTTAATTGTCTCTCATTAAATCTCACGTATTATTTAGTGTAAATTGACTTTCTAAATTACAATTATACACGCTAAATAATAGCTATGTTAATATATTGAAATGTGGAACGTGGTTCACAAATGCCGAAGTTGTTCATCATAATCGTATCGATAGAAAATTTATTAACACAATTTTTATATATAACACATATATCTAGGTAAATTTATTTATTTATGAAAACAAAAAAATTATTAAACTATTAACAGAAATGTGCTAAGGAATGCATTCGTTTAAAGCCATAAATACCGTAAATGTTTAAGTATTTTAAGATAAATAAAAATATTAAATGAGACAAATTTTAAATAATTCATATATAAATTCAGGATTTAAATGACAACCTCGTATTAACACCAATACTTTTATTGTCTTTAAGAGCTGCTTGTAACACAAATCTATGAGCCACTACTTTACGAGAAAAAATGAACTTATGAGTGCGTATAATGCTAGGAAGAATAATGTAAACGTGTCTGTTACTTTATCACATAGTACTTTCATAATAATTTTAATAATTAATCTAGATATTTTTCTTAAATATCGAGTTTTATAATTTTCATATTATATCAAAAGAACTGTATCAAACATTTATTTTGCACTTACTTATTTTAATACGCAATAAGGTAAAATGTGCTTGCTTTTTTACAGTATATATTTTTAAAAAAATTTATGAAATAAATAATTAAAAATAATAAATAACAAACTGAAGAATCAATATTATTAATAGATTGTTTCATAATGTAAGTATCCATAATGTAAGTATCGAAGAATATAATAAACAAATATATGTATGATTATTTTGAAAAATATAGTCAGTAAAATAATTGTATAAATAAAAAGGTAACATTTGCAAATTATCTATAATTCTCTGAATTTACTGTCGAGAGTAGAAATGCTCGCTATAAGCTCACTGCATCTTATGTTCTCATTAGTTTATGTAATGCAATTGTTCACATTCACAGAAAGCCAATGCAATATTTTGTACACTAGAATGCGTTGTTATACTGATATTACATTACGCATAACAGAATGATAAATGATTTCCCTAATTTTCATTTATCATTCACATAAAGAAGCCAATAAATTTCATCTTTACCATTCACAATAGGTTCTCAGTACTGGCATTACCTGTTCCCACAACTGGCCCTTAAGTCCAGTACCAAACTATTCGTCGTTATAACTCCAATACCAATCTATTCATCGTAATTTTTCCAATACTGTACAAAGAAAAAGTATTATAAACTATAGCTGAAAGCAAGATCTGTGCTTCAAAGATATATCTTATACTGTATTATTGCGTCATTGCCACAATATTGATATACACTCGATATATTTCCATTACGATAATTTATGATATTTTTCTACATTCTTCCATAAATACATACTATTATTTTTGTTACTTTTTAAAGTTTCTTAGCTTTTTCATTGAAATCGATCGCAATCGAAGGTATATAAATTTTCTTCTAAATTATTCTAAATACAAAGACTAAAAAATTCTTTCAATCAAGAAAGAAATCATATATTTTAGAGAAAATATTCTTGCTTAATTACAAACTTATTATCCAATTATCAATTTCAAATGCTATATAATGACTAAGAATTTAAACATTTATATTGGATTTGCGTCAACGAAATAAACAATAAATTAATAAAACATTTTTTTACCAGATTTTTTATTTAATAAGAAGTATGAACTTAGTTTTCACGCTTTCTAGTAATCTACTTTGTATGCTTAAAGTAATAATAATAATAAATTTAATATTTTATTTTTAAAAATAATATATAGATGAACTTATACGTCTGTTATACTGTGGCGATTGTATTACTAGTACATCGATTATACATTTTATTTTCCTTACTTTGCATAATACCGAATGAAAAAATACTCTAAAAAATGTTAAAGTAATAAACTAAAAGAATTAAGCATATTGGGAATCTTATTTAATAATATAATACACAATTCTTAAGTGCTTATAACTATCTGTTATTTAGAATTTGTATTGTAAACTTAATGTAATTGCAATGAACGTATAAAATAAAGTTCAAATTAATTAATTTCAATTAAATATTAAATATTGAGTAGAATTAGGACGATTCCAAAGTAAGAGTTAATTTGAAATTAAATGTTATGTAATATAATTATAAATTATACGTTCTTATAAGGCTTTAATTCAATAGTAAATATGGACCCAATTATATTCAGTAAAATATATGGGCTTAATAAGGAATTTAGTGAATACAATAAATACCTTTTTCAAATAAACTACTACATCGACTTCTACGTCTTTTTAGAATATTGTTTTACGTATTATTCCATATTTAACTTTGGTTATAATTTTAATAATTTCAAGCATGTATTTATTCCATTTAAGATTTTATTAACTTTACAAATTGTAAATATTTTATTTGAACTTTGAAATTATAGATTCTTCTCTATTTCTCTATTTTATCATAAATGACTTTATTCTTAACAAATGTGATATGAAAATCTAAAAATTTTTATTAATTATATCATCAAAGCATATCAGAAAAAAAATATTTTTTTAATTATTCCAAACGTAATAAAAATATCAGTATGTGATTGTGCTAATAATATCTTCTATTAAAAGATAGTTATAAAATAATCATAGCTAAGATCATAACTCACAAAGTGAAAAATTATACAAATTGCAAGGATTTGATAAACCTACAATTAATCAGTTCAAAAAATGTTTATCTATCAGTAATATATATATACATTTCATTATACATTACACACGATATTTTTGCAAGCGCTATTTTTGTAACAAAAAAATTTCTTTTTCTTAAACACAAAAAAATCATTGTAATCGTATCAAATCATATTTATGAATTTAAAAATTTGAAATTTAGACACTTCAAATAAAAAATTGATTTAAAAATATGTATAAAATTTATATTTATATAAAGAAAAAATTATAAAAAATACATTATGTATAACGTCTATAATAATTTTTTGTTTAACTAAATATAATATATCATTTTATCTATTTTAATATTAATTCTGCATAGATACGATAGTTGCGTCTACGATTTCATGAGTTTCATGAGTTCACTTATCAAATGCATCGTAATATTTGAGCTATAAATTATTATAAAAATATTATTTTCTATTATCTTCAGTTTTTCTTATGCTGAAAAAACTCGTCAATTAGAAACAACTAATTAACAAATTATCTGAAAAATTTCTAAAACTTATATGTGCTTATTGCTCGCCAATACATTCAACTTGACCTATAGTTACACGATGAGTGACAATTATTTTTAAAAAGTTGCAGTTAATTTGTCACGAGTATTTAATAGGTGTTTAAACAGCCAATATTAAATACAAATATATAAATGTAATGAAAGTCGTATGATTTAATTACATTATTATAGAATATATTAATTTTTTATTGTATAAGTGATTAATATTTATTAGAAGGCGAATAAAACTCTCAGATTAATCGTAAATAAATATTTACAGATATAATTTTTCATTAATAAAAATCAACATTTTATCGATTTTGCAAGTAGAGGCATTTCATTAATAGCTTGTATAATAATATACAATTCCGCTTGTTTATATATTTTGATATATTTGTGATTGTGCGAAACTGAAAAGAATAACTTTTACAGTTCTTAATTAAGGTGTTTTTATTTATTATTTTTAAGATAACAGAATTAGACTTCACCGACAATCTACACTCCGTTATGTCGAAAATTATGAGACTTTGTACATTGTTTCTAATTAGGTAAATTCCGAGACACGATGGGTCGGGTAAATATGTAATCTAATGATCAACATTATAGTACTTGACATTCGCTTTACACCGTTACAGAGTTTCCTCTCACTTCATCCAATTTCCTTTTTGTAACTGGTCCTTCTATCCCATTCGAACAAATTTATGCATTGTGACGCTACTGCGCATACTTGGCTTGTCTCGCGATAATACGCTTTACGGCAAATCACAATGCTAGAAATTTCCCCGGAAAGCATTAGCCTACACAAAGTATCTCATAAAAAAAGGCGATATTCGCGAATTTGTTCGTAAGCTTAATTCGGGCGTTGATGGGTCTTGGTGGCGCAGGCATGGGATAAGCATAACTCTCGATCAGCACTTTTGCAGGAGAGTCAAGGAAGATCCATTACGTAGCCGAGTTACGCGAGAGAGATTATGATCGTGCTGTAATTAGAGTCCCCAGGGGCAGAGATACGAGCCCCTTGAGCCAGGTATATCAATCGCACGAGATTAAGCACGTAACCGCTGACTCGCTCTTTAGAGCGATTCTTTCGACAAATTTGAGCCAATGTTGCGCTCCAAAGTACTCCGATTCGCCCACGCAAATTAATAATATTCAAGCGACTTGTACCAATAGCAGTGTTCGCGTACATTATTTAATTTACAACTTTAATTCGTTTCACCCTCTCGAGATTTCCAAAGAATTTGTCACCGATTTTTTGTTGTTTTTTCTTTTCTTTCTTTCTTTCTTTTTTTAATTTAATAAAATCGCACGAAAATCCACTGTCAAGCTTTATCAGTTTTTATGTGTGTCAATTGTCCGACAATAAAAATCGCATTAAGTCACGTTATTGTATACGTTATATTCTATACCAGTGCTGACTCAGTACCATTCAATTTGCCTGCTTTATGCACAAGTTCAATCATAACACAATTCCTTCGCTTCGTTACCTTCGCTCATAATACGCATAATACACCACGAAAAGGCTAAAAAATATTATGTCCATGGAGGCATAATAATGTTACGAAAAGAAAGCAAAATAACGACGGAATAAGAGAGGCAACCATGAATAAAAAATATGCATAAATGCGCTGAGGTCCCTTTTATTTTTCTCCTTCGTGTGCAGTAGTAGCCAACTCCGTAGTTGCCGCTGATGATGGAAAAGCGTTATACTCGTTCCGAAGAGTCGAGAGACACGAGTTTTCTGCTCCTCTCACTCTTGGATTCTCGCAAGATCGCTCTTGCGTCTCCCTCTCGGCCCTCTATTGCACTCATTCCCACTCCCGACCGACTCATCGACTCGTCGACTAAACGGGATTCTTCTTTGGCTAGTCTGGCCGTTCATTTTCTCTCTTTCTCTATCTTCCGCTAAGCTTATGCCGCCCACCCCGATACTTGGCTACCTCTCGCTCTCGCGTGCGCTCATATACAAATACGCGGAACGACCCGAAGAGCGAGGAATGGCTTCGGGTACCCACACAAAGATGATTGCCATCGAGTAGGCGAGAAACGCTCGGTTGCCAGATCGCAGTCTTCCTACACTGACTTCTACCACCGTCGCAGCCGCACTTACACTCCTTCTCACTTCTCTCGGGCACACATTCTGTGATGTTACTCATGATGCGAGGTTGTCACGTTTTCTGCTCTCGTGCACACTTTTCCTTGTCTGGAGCGAGCGACTCGGTTCATCGGCTTTCTTTACTGTCTGCAGCAGCAGACCATCAAAGCAAGCAGACCAATCGAACAGTTGAAATCAATGAAAATGATTGCCCGACTTTTTTTACGTAAAATAAAAGAGGACTGTATTTATTGTGTTTTGCGGCGAAATCCGTCGATCGAGCTGTACTCCGATAAATAGAATTTTTAGGAATTTTTTTCATATTGATTTTTACATTCTGTCTCTTTTTACTGCGTTTCACTTAAAATATCCGTTTGTAAATTATTTTAAACAAAAACTATAAAGAAATCAGAAAGTCACTAGATGCCATTTTGGAAATACCACGTATACGCATATCACCATATTGTACTCTATATATATATATATATATATATACCATAAATATTAACAATAAAATGTTGTCATACCTAGTCTTTAATATTTTATTATTTATGTACGTGTGTGTCTGTGTGTCTGTGTGTGTGCGTGCGTGCGTGCGTGCGTGCGCGGGCGTGCATATTATTGAAACCTATTTGATATTTAAGTAATATCATTAACTCGTATTTTTAACAATAAATCTTAATACAACTCTCTCAAAAAATTCAATTTTTAAGAAAGTTACTCGAATTTAATCTTACATAATTTTACTTTAATAATTTGTAACATAATGCAACATTGATAACTGCGCCTTTTTCATTGTTTTCTCGCTTTAATATTAGCTATTGTAACTTTTAATACATTCTTAAAAATTATAAAGGTAAGTTAAAAAGATGGTTTCATATTTTAGGCCAAGTATAGATTTGTCGTGACAGTGTTCTTAGTTAATTATTACCTCGCAAAAACAACTTTGAATTCATGCGAGTCACATTATTTGAACAATTGTTTAACTCGCAAACTGACGGAGACTTTTTTCAAATTTAAGTATGTGTATAGACCACTTTTCTGAAGGAAATTTTGTATTGATAGAATTCTCTTCGAATAAATAATTTTTTTTCTTAAAGCAGTAACAGTAGTATAAAA
Source organism: Ceratosolen corneri (assembly GCA_030522565.1). NCBI lineage: Eukaryota > Metazoa > Arthropoda > Insecta > Hymenoptera > Agaonidae > Ceratosolen > Ceratosolen corneri. The sequence goes on along the minus strand of JAPYYT010004174.1, from coordinate 3,671 downwards.
AAAACATTATTGATCGTGTGTTTTATAAGTCAGCTCTGGGAATGGTCGCCTTTTACAGCTTGAGTATTGTTCATTAAACCTGAAATATAGAAACTCGATGAAATAAGTAAAAAAAAATTAAAAATTTAATAGTATATTTTTGAATCGGCATGTTATCTAATTTTCTTATCCAATAAATTTAATGAAATATTTTTACCCGTAAAGATCGTGCATAATTATTATTTTAGAATCTAATATTGAATTATACACACACACACACACACACACACACACACACATTTATTTATTTATTTATATGTATAAATAATAAATATATACTGTAAAAGATAAAATAAGGGTAAAATATTGACGCTATACCATCATGACACTAATTTTTGACTTTTTAGACATTAAGTATGTACTTTCAAAATGAACAATAAAGTTCACAAATAAAGCTAAAAGATTTGTTTAATAAATGTATTCATTGCTTCAAATTTCTCACGAATCATGAAATTTTTATTTATTTTAAATATATGTCATGAAAAAATATTGATCGAAACTTTTCTAAGAGAAAAAATTTTCAGATTTTACACATAAAATTATACACGGATAAATGATATTCGAAAAACTATATAAAAGACTTGATTCAAAATAATTAATATTCATAATTCATTAATAATAATTAATTTTAAGATATTTTTTATTGTAATACATTTATTGAATCCTTACATTTAACTAACTAATTTCTCGGCTTGGCTTCTAGTAGCAAATATCTATGATTGTACGTACGTGTGAAAATCTATACAACCTAAAATTTAATATAGTAAAAAGATTAGAGACTATAGATTATATTATCTTGTAGAACAACAGGATGGCAGAAATATTTAATTACTTGTGATCAATTTCATTAATGGTGTAAAAAAGCAATTTTAGAAAAAAAATCACTTTTATCAACAAGTGAGAATTTTAACTGCTTAAATTTTGAAATAATACATCTCACATATTATGATTATCAAAATGTAGAATGATTAATAAATACCAACATTTTGCAATGGTAAGTACGTATTACGATAAATTAAATTTAACTTTTTAACTAATTTTCTTCGATAATTATTTGATAATTAATAAATTATACATGGATTTTGTCTTTTTCTTTAATTTTATCCTAATATTTTCTGAGCTGCCGTCGCATTACTTGCCGAAAATTATTATGTAGAAAAAAAACTACTTGTATAAAAGCTGGGATGAATATAGTACGAATGTTCAAATTATATTAAATTGCGTATAATATCATTATAATATTAATTCAAATAAATATTTAAAGTTATACAAAATTGATAAAAAAAATTCATGTTACATTTAATGTTATATTTTGTTGAACTTTAATCTTGTAAAAGCTATTTAGTTGGATAGTTATATTTTTTAAGTCATAATTTCATAAAGATATTTTAATGTATTTAAATTATTTTTGTATTATATGAAATATGGCAAAATGCTATTGTAATAATAATTATTATATTTTGAAGAATTATGAATATTGATAAAACTCAATTTTTAATATATTTTATTTTCATAAATTCATAAAATATTCTAAAAAAATAATCGAATCTTTAAAAAAAGCAAAGATATTGTTACAATTAACTTAGAAATAAAGTAATATATTAAACTTGATATCCCTAATTTGCACTTAAAATTACTGAAATTCATGCTTTATATGTATCAAAATTTACGATAAGAACTGTGTTATTTACAATAATATTAAGCGCCAACAACCATAAAGCATTTTTAAATTATCAGCAATAAATAAGTAAAGAATGTTGAAAATGCTACTTTTTTCAATTTTAATTATGCTAAAAATATATTATTTTATGAATATTGTATTGAATGTAGTTAATGAAATTTTTGAATAAAATTTTGAAAAAATTGAAATTAATCAAAAAATTGATTGATTGATTGATTAAAAATACATGTAACATTATTTGAGAAAATAAATAAATTTTTCTCATCATCTAATATTTTTCTTGAAAAATTAGAGATAAAACAGAACAAAAAAAAAATAAAATAAAACGAAAAAAATGAAAACAAAAAATTTTAATAATTTTAAGATGTTTATATTTTTTTGTATTATATATTGTTATTCAAATTAATTTCTATTATTTACCTACGAAATAAGATTTATGTAAACGTAAATTTTTTTTTTAATTTTATCTTAATTTGTAAAATAATTTTCATGTTTATAAAGAAAATGAAATATTATTTTTTATAATTTACTGCATGATTGTTTATTATTTATTCTTAATATATTCATTTTTAAAAAGTTAAATGAATGCATTAAAAGCGTTTTCAAAATATACGAAAATGAATACGAAGAGAAAAATTTTGTTTGGATACAGAAATTTCTATGCCTATTATTAATCATCGTGATGTTTTAAGGTAAAGTTTCAAATTATAAAATGATTGAAAAAAGTTAGTGTGAGATGGATAAACTTATTTAATAAATTAAATAAAATATTTATATAAGTATGGTTAAATAGCAATAAGAGTCGTTATGATTAAGTACTTTCTTTAACTATAAATTCAATTATATAATGGTGAAGTTTCTTTTGTTCAAGAAAATAAAGAATGTAGACGATAGGTAACATTTTCATAATTAAGCTTTAGTTGTTTCCATAGATAAGTATTTCCCCTTAAAAATTTTGAAAAAGCTAAATTTACCAGTAGCTTATTATAACCAATGGTCAGCACGTATATCTTCTTTTCACGTTACTCTCTCTCTCTCTCTCTCTCTCTCTTTCTATTCGCCTTTGCACGTATTTACGATCCTGATCCGCTCTTTCTCTTATTTTCGATTTTGTCCTTGTCTTAAATCTCTTTCGCATTTTCTTATTTTTGTTTAAAGGAGACTCACTTGGACAATTACAAGAGTTGAGCAACATTTAAAGGAGGATCCGTTCGGTATTCTATAAAGTGACGCGATGAGTTTGACAACCAAAATGGTAGTTGCTTGTCTATTGAGAAGTTTCGATAAATGCTATATTGTTTGTTTGGCAGTATTAACTAACGATCACTTTGAAGCGAAGTTAGAATATCATATATCCCACATTGTATCGGCCGTAATAAAGTACGAATTTCAATGCGTGATATTCTGTCTGGACCAGGGCTTATTCAAGGGTCAAGTTTTGCTCGCACTCAAAATAAGTTCAGGGCTATCGATCGCCTGAAATGCGTTTATCGTTAAGCAGTTCATCAATCGATCGTTTATCGTTCGTAAACGAGAATGTAATTTGTGTAATAGCGATCCGTTACGACAAGCAATACAATAATAAATAATTTCAATCATCTATTGTCGAGATGAATTTGTCTTGCTTCAGAAAACACTGCTGATGCAGTGAGCTTTTCTTATACCGTCGGACAAGAATTTCACATATTGCATTAAAGTCGAATCTCTACATTTTTTAACAAGAAATGGAATTGCGAATGATCTAGCGAATCCAGTCAGACGACCAGTGCAATACACGCATAAACGTTTAAATGTAAGTTTAGATGGAAGTGGCTCTTATTGTTTTTCTGTATAAACAACTTGCGCGCTCGTTTCAATCTGTTTTATTCATTCTACATTGCAGTAGTCTTCGACATTCTTCTGTCTCCGCTTAAAATGATTTCACTTCTATATATATATATATATATATATA
>JAPYYT010004173.1:0-12585 GCA_030522565.1 Ceratosolen corneri | reverse complement strand
TAGCCGTCTGTGTCGTCACGAGTGCTGCGACTAATTACACCCCCGGGGTCAAGGGTGGAGAGCTGCCGCCAATGAACCCTTTTCTCGCTGGTAGTTTCGGGTGACCGGACTCCGCGGGTCCCTGACAAACGTTATTTTTAACGTGTGGTTTCGTACCAGTGTCGCGTTAAGCTTCAACTTTATTTCCGATCACTTTAGTTTGGGAATCTCTTGTTGTGTAAGACTAAGCGTGAGATGTTTTGAGAGATTTGATGTTGACGAGAATTCTGAAGCGCAGTGCGCCTGCAGTCTGCTTTTAATGTTTCACCCCACTCCTTGAGTAGGGAGTGGTCTCTTTAGATTTTGGAGGTAGTAGGAAGAATTTGCTTATTGTTTGAAACTAATTTTCAGTTGTCATTGGAGCTCTTGACAAAAATGTTAACGCCCTTTTCCTGGAGAAGGGCGGAGTGCCAAGGGGCAAAGAGGTGGTAACCTTTTGCGACGTCAGACCGCAGCTCCCATGGTCACTCCGACCGGTGTCCTGCTGAGATTTTCCCTTTTCTATTTCTTGAGCTCGGTATTTACTTAAGACGTTTTATAGTAATCATGTGTCTATACCAAGGAAGACTTGTTCCTTATTTTTTGCTAGATTCATATTGCAGAACAATTCATGATTATAATTTATGATTATAATTTACCACTGATTATAATTTAACCCTCTCATTAAACGAACATAAAATGAAACGTAAATTCGATGTATTTTTATAGAATATTTCAAAGATAAGATCTTGGGACACATCTGGCAATCATAAACGTATTGAATGTACGAAAAGAATTTACAAAAAAAGAGGTAGTACCGAGAGTCGAGAAACTGCATGATTGTCGAACAAATATAAAAGTGCGGTACAAAAGCAGACATCAAAAGAACGCGTAGACTCAATGACTAAACGGTTATTGCTAGACAGATCTGGAACAAAATTGCTCATGATCGAATCTACGTGTTCGAGAATCCAATAGAATCTTGAAAGTCACTAAATAATATTGTTTCTTTTGACATTTATTTAGAATATTTTGTAATTTTATGATTGCCAGGTGTGCACGAAGTGCCAACTAATTCTTTGATAATATTACATATATATATTTTCGTGTTGACACTAATTTGAAACTGTCGAGTTTTCCGAGCATTGCACTCGAAAGATCAACGAAGGTTAATATAATCATCACGTGCACTGCAAACGCGTGTCGTAAAATTAACAGACAAAACCTTTCAAGAAGCGAAGCGCAGTTGCCAAAACATCAAGTATAAACATCAAGCGACGCCACGGGCCGAAGCGTCGGTACAGGATTTAAGTGCGGCCAGCCGCCGCTTTAACGCCTCACCAGTTAAAAAGGCGCCGACACTACCGGTCAAAGGGCACCAATGACAATTGAATAATTAGCCCTTAAGGAATCACCGAAATTTCCTAATCTCATAGATAAGCAAGAAAAATACGCCTTCGGGAAGAGCGGGGTGAACACTTAAATTATTGCGCCTGCGGCGCGCTGCCTCAAATTCGCATTAATCTCTGGATAGAAGTACCGATCTTTCAACTATAATCTCTCAATACAAAGTTGTATACAGTTATTAACTTCTCAGCGATCAGTGTAGGCATTCTGATATGCTGCAAGTGGCACACAGTGGAAAGCAAGGCTCTGGATCGCAGAATGCGGTTGAAAACTGAGAAGGCAAACGCCGAGATTCAATTGTCCTGCACTTAGGTATCCGTGGGCAAGCACTGGCAGTGTAGTCAAGGAAGCCGCTACCTTTGCGTAATTCATCAATTGCACGCGGAATAATCAGTACTTGATTCATTAAACTCAAATCCAGTAAGCAAACACACCGACCCGCATGCAAGCCCTGTTCATTTAAAATAACACAACAATTCCATGCTTTGTGAGATTCAATTTCCACCTTAATATTGCAGTAGTGTGGACTACAATTAATAAAAACGTAATACCACTCGAAGCGTTGTGATATTCAATTAATTCATAGCTGAATGTTAAGATAGTTCAAGATTCAGAATGAAAAATTAAAACATTATATTTATATTAAATCGTCTAAATGCAGCATTGTATTTCAATATGTTAAAATGAGCACCATTATTTTACGCATTACCCACGCCAACTTCGCCATTGTTTTATTCTACTCTGCTATCTCTATAACTCCACTATCCGCTTCTCCCTCACGCCACCTGGGAAAGCGTTTTTTCGGGTTATTTCCGGAACACTACGAGAAATTATAGAAGTCAGTGTATCGGCAATTACTCTTGTCGCCACTTAGCCCGGGTAAGTCAAAACAAGACAACCTCACGGATTTCCCTCTCAGCATGGGCTGTGGACTCATCCACGGTGTAACCGTGGCTGGAAAACGGCCCGCCTATCGGTATAAAATAAAAGGAACAAAGAACTCAGTATACAAATAGTAATTGGTGTAACAAATCACAGAAGGCTGGACCAATGGAGATAATTAAGTGAATTAGTTTCGACGGGACGGCGAAAAATTGTGAAGAGAAATGGGAGTGCAAAGTGACGCTCTTCACGGTGTCAGTGCGATTTTGGTTGTCTTCGATTAACGTACAGATCACTTGAGAATCCTAGCAGAAGCCGTAAGATTGCTTAAGCGCCGCCGTGAATGGTTTCGAGTAAACGCACTCCCTACAGCTGAAGCGAGGCAACCATTCAGCAAAGTTTTAAGTAAAAAGAACTGAAGTCTTATCAGCAGCATACCAAGATGAAAGCTACCTTCTTCCGCACATCCGCGCCTGGTCCACGAAGTGCTGTAATCTGCTCTCTAGGGATAAGGCCAAGGACCTTCTAGGGAGTACTTACGTAGTACGTAAGAGAGACAAGAAAGTAGGGTCAACTTACAATTGAACCTTACAACATACAAAGAGGTTTCCTAAATATAACTTAGTTTAAAAGGCTTAGCGCACGATGGACTTCAACTACCATTGATTCTCCATTTACACATCAAGATATTACCGATTACCAATCGCGTAACATCCGTGACTTCTACAAGATTATACGCAAAACACACACAATAATTTTACCATCCACTATACAAATCAATAGAGCAAATATTATGAAATAATTAGTAAACAGTACACGCACATGTTTAATGATTTAATTAATCCTAACACCAACATCAGTTGTATTATATCTACACTTTTAACATCAGAGAGTGTATACATTAAAGCAGGTGAGATCCCAATCAATATGACGTACGTTCGCATAAACTGAACTCACGAAAGCTATGTAGAGGATACTTAAACAAAGTTTTTATAAAAAGTATAAGGTAAATCAATAAAACATTTTTTAAGCATTGTTACTTTTAGTCTCTGTTCGGAAAATCCGTATAATAAAATCAACCGTCACTTCGGCGCCTAGTAACGTGATCATTAGTGTTTGTAAAATGGAAATTCGGCATAAAAACAAAGAAACGTGTAGCCCAAATATAACGGTCGTTGCTAGAAAGATCGAGAAGCAAAGTACACGTGGAAGAACAATGGCCGCCACTTGAGCCGAGACGACTTCTCGGCTTTCCCGCGCAGCGTGCGCTGCGGACTCGGCCGCGGTATGACCGCGACGGAAAAAGGGCCCGTCTATCGGTATCTAAAGCAAAAGAGACAAAGGACTCGGTACAATATCGGTACCAATAATAATTAGTGCCGATCGCGGGATCAAACAGAAAAATCAATCAATTAATTTCGACGGGGTGGCGTGAAGTCGCAATGCGAACTGTGAGGACAAAGTGAGCCACGCCGTCGAATCAGTGTGGAAAACGTCGTTTTCGACTACAGTTCAATCTTCAACTACGGATCCCGGCAGAAGCCGAAACCAAGCAACAAAGATTGGCAAATGGTAACCCCGCAAACCGAAGACTGGCAAGAGTAATACTACAAAGAGAAAAAGGAACCGCACTCCCTCCAGCTGAAGCAATTACGCAACATTCAGCTCGAGGTCATCAAGAAAGGCTGATATCTTATCAGCAATAATCAAGGAGGGAAACCAGCCCTCCCAAGCACGTCTGCACCTAATCTACGACTGCACCAACAGCACAAATCGTAAGAGAAATAAAGCAGGGTCAAATTACAATTGAACCTTGCATCGTAAAAGGGGTTTGTTACATCCAATTCAATGTAACCGGGGCTAAGCCGCACGGCGGGTTTTCGAATGCCATTGAATCTCCATTCAAACGTTACGGCCATTTATCGTTAACATACACACACACACCCACACACCCATTACCACACCAAGTGAACATTTATAATTAAATAAATAGAAAGAGCACACGCACGTGTTTAACAAATCAATTAATCCTACGGCTAACATCACTCCTATTATATCCCCACTCCTTAACATCAGGGAACTCATACAGTCACGCAGGTGAAACCCCTATCTATGGGCCGTCGGAACAGGTAAAGCTAAGCCCACGAAAGCTGGATACAAGGTACCTCAACTGTCTCAATTTAAAAGATTGAAAAGAAAAATAATGATTATTATTTTACGGTGCAACCGCAACCAATGATTGTCGATCCATTCATTGAACCTTATTTCTGTACATTTATTCGTAGGCACTGTTGCCGATCGCATAGTTTCAATTCTGAATAAATATATATATATATATATATTACATTTGTTCATCTATTTAATAATATTTATGTGTACAGTATTTAAGATACATTCACATTTAGATATGATGCATAATGATCATTTAAATCAGAACAAAAAACCCAGTTACCATGTAACTCTTTAAACTTCGTTTGAAATATTTTACAAATTTCAATACAGATTGAATACATCTTGGGTAATAGGTTAATTATAGTTGATTGTGCTACAAATCCATACTACTGTAACAATATCTCAGTAATAATATGCATATAACTTTACCCTGGTATGGGATTATGGATAATACTACACCACCAACACACAGCTAGCTTTGTTACTCCAGTACTGAGGGCTATTTATCTATTTTTATTGTTTAATAAATAATTTTTAATTTATTTAAATAAAGAGCCGATTAAATTTTTAGACATTTACCCATTCTTATAATTCTTGAGCAACATATCAATATATTCTCAATATGTTAATTGTCTCTTATTAAAAACGCGAGAGAATATTGATAAACATAAAATACATTAAGTATTTTTAGAATTAATAAATATTTATAACACTTACCTCATATTTTAGATATTTTAATCAATTATTCATCTATATGCTATAAAACGTTTATTCGAGATTCCGTTCGCTAACGAAACTCTCCAATTATATTAACGTTTAGAAAATTATTAGTTCTCGTCCCTTGCATCGCCCAGTCGGCAAAAGCTAAACGTTATAGCATTCCTTGTCGCCTCTAACTTACCTGACATCACTCCCAATAGAACAATAGAGGGGATGCCAGATATATGAATACGATTGCATGGAAAATCAGTTAGTTACCTCCTGGAATACGACTTGACCCTTTAAAACTTCCCAGTAAACATCTCGACGACAGCCTGCAGCTCGCCTCCCCCTTCGAGACCCCCATCTCACTAGACGATAGTAATTATTGCATTTAGTATTATGTCTACCCAGTGCGGATCTCAACACGGAAGCATTTATAGGGAAGCGTCATTACCTAGGCCTTTCCAGATTCTCGTAAATATATAAATCTTTACTATTTATTATTTCCACGTGTTCAACCTCCACCACTTGCTGCCGATAATACCGTAGCAGACGTTACTATTTCAATAATCATCCCACCTATCTCTAAACCCTCACTCTTTATTACTCCTCAAGGACAATTGCGTGTAATTCACTGCATTCACCTGCAGAATCATATCGTTGCGACTGCAGCCGCGTCTTCACCCCATACCCCAATACTTGATAATTGCCCCAAAAACAGTATAGTAGCTATTTAATAATCTAAGGTAACTCCTCTTCCCTATTTTCGACGAATTATTTGAGTTAACCTCAACAGTTTTTATAACCATTGTATTTCAAGTACATTGTAAATCTATTCAATACTTTTATCAACGTTATAAGTATAATTTGCTTATATCTAAATTTACCACGTTAAATATGTTAAATATATTTCTTAAATAAATTTCTAATATTTATTCAATAAATCTACGATTCAAGCACATTTCTTCCTCGACTTGTGTATGTGAATCTCATTTCTATCATCCTCTTTCCAATATCCGTCTCTCTTCACATACACATTGAAGAGAGATTTTATACGCGGGTAAAAAACCCGAACAACGTTCAATTTCAAAAATTTTAATGAATTGATTTTTTATATATTTAAAAGCTATATATAAATATATATATATAGCTGAGTGTGAAGCAAATAATGATTAAATTAGAAAACAAATTAATTTCATGTTTTTTCATTTTTAAAATTTTAATGTTTTTATTAATCTTATTTATTTTTATGTAAAATAAATTCTGTTTTAAAGAATATAATTTCCAACGTTATGTCTTATCTCTCTTAAGAGAGAATGGTTTAAAAAATTGATTTTGATGAAATTGATTATGGAATAATTATTAATTATAAAATTAATGTTTTAAAGTTTATCTCAAAAATCTGTATTTATATATATAAAACAATATAAATTCTTTTAAAACTACACGTATTAAATTAAGTAAATACTGTCAATAATTCAAATTGCAAAAACGTTAATATTCTTTCACAATATTTTGTAATTGTCAATAATGGATACAATGTTACATTTTTTTTAATATTGGTACATATTATCTGATTATATGTTAAATAATTCTATATTATTATTAACATTCAACGACAATGGTAATATTCTTATTTAATTGAAAATTAACTTAATTGGATTATCTATCCATATTTTTTAGATAGAGTGCAGAGTGCATTTTTAATATATTTAATACAGTCCGAATAATTTACAATTTTTATATTTTTATGGAAAAGAAAAGAAAATGATATTGAAACAATCTTTTATATTATTTAATTTTTTTAAGTGAGTTCCTTAAAGTATAAGATAAAATTCATCAATATAATGTTTATACTTCCGAAAATATAAAGATTTTAAGTATTTAAATATAATGCCTATGTTCGGGATTTCTCCCGTGTGTGTTTTTTCTCTTCCAGATGTAATTAGGAGACACAGATAGTGAAAGGAGAGGTGATAGAAATGGATGTTCTTTACTGAGCAGATCTTGTTTTTAGTGACTAAAATGAACTTTATTTAATAATAAATATATAAAAGATGCGTGGTAATTACAGAATATTGTTAAATGTTGGTTATGCAGATTTAAATAAGATATAAACATTGAACTATGGAAACTTATGTGAATGTAGAATTGATGTGAGCAGCGATCTGGTCAAATTAGTCGAAATTCCGCTTATGGCTTTGTCGGATGTCAATTAATTTGAATTGTTTAGAAAGAACGTTGATTAGTAGAGATATGACCGAATTATAAACCTTGTGTCCAATTCAATGGATAATCCGAATTATCACAACTGTTACAATATCACAGGTCTCAAGATAACACAGATTTACAAAATGACTGCTGGCTTGAATATAACGTATGATAAGAATAAGGAACACGCTATATATGACCTTAATGATTGCTGTATTGAACGTAACTGACTATGCCTTTTCCCGCCTATTATATGTACATTTTCCACTCGAAAAGCGTGAGCATTCTAAGAAAAAGAAAGTTGTGATTCTAAATAGTCACAACAAATTTGTTGACAGAATCTCGAACAGCCTATTACTATACATTTTTATGATTTTCTACATGTTACGTATTATGTATTACCACATCAATGTTTGCAACACAACTTTTGTACTTTTAATTCTATATTTTAATTTATTTACTTCAGTCAATGGAAATTACTAACAGTAATTTAGTAGAACTCAAGTTTACAAGAATCATTTTTCTTTGCAAATTGAAAATATTATGTTAATTAAAATATTGTTAATATTATGCTAGTTGTTTTAGAGATTGTTACGTTTTGTATACCAGCAGCTTTTGAAATTGTAGTAGAAAAGAAAGCATATCGATACAGTTGCTTAAGATTTCAATTTTATCATATTATAAATCTATAAATTACTTTCTATTTTTGCCGCTCATTAAAATTCATATAAAAATTTTACAAAATAAATTATACTATATAAATTAATTATTTAAATATTATTTTAAATATAAATTTATTTTTACTTTTAAAAAAAAACTCACTTTTTTAAACTTCATTAATTCATATTTCAGGTCTGGGCTAATCCAGGAGGTCAACAAGACTTTACAGTTTCAGGAGAACAAATTATAGCTAAATGGCGTGCCGAGTCTAAAAATGGTAGTTATCGTGAATGTACACGTCTTGCTTGGGAAATTAGTCCTATACTTGCTGTTTTTCTACCTGTTCGCTTGAAAAATTCTGATATTGTAAAAGAAATTTGTCGACTTGTACAGCTTCAACCTATTCCAGCAATGCATGTACCAGAAGCTTTACAGTATTTTGTTACTACTGAAACTTTACTTAATGATATGTCAAAGGTGTTTAATACATTTAATTTATTATTTTTCTAAAAACTTAATGTTTTATGCTTAGTTAAATAATATTTATTATTTTATTAATTATTTTTTTAGTTATTCTATATGTTAACTTGGGCTAGAGTTTCACCAATCCAAGCCTTAGCGTATTTTTCAAGGCAATTTCCCCATCATCCAATTTCTGCTCAATTTGCTGTTAATGTTTTGGAAAGTTATCCAGCAGATGCTGTATTATTTTACATTCCTCAATTAGTACAAGCTGTTAGGCATGACTCATTAGGATATGTTACAGAATTCATTAAAGCAATAGCTAAACGCTCACAGGTAAAATTAGGTAATGACCAAAAATTGACTTTTTTATTATATTATAATGAATATTTATTTCAGATTGTTGCTCACCAGTTGATTTGGAATATGCATACAAATATGTATATGGATGAAGACAAACAAGTGAAAGATTCAAATCTTTTTGATACTTTAGACGTTTTAATAAAAAATATTTTAAGTACTTTATCAGGACCAGCAAAACAATTTTATGAAAGGGAATTCACCTTTTTTGAAAAAATTACTAGTATATCAGGTGAAATCAGACCTTACCCAAAAGGTCCTGAACGAAAACAAGCTTGCCTTGCTGCTTTAAAAAAAATCAGAGTTCAACCTGGATGTTATTTACCTTCAAATCCTGAAGCAATGGTAATTGATATTGATTATGATAGTGGAACACCTATGCAAAGTGCTGCCAAAGCACCATTTTTAGCTAGATTTAAAGTTCAACGTTATGGCATAAAAGAATTAGAAAATATTGCAATGACATCTTCTAACAATGAAAACGTCAAAATAAAGAATTCTAGTCAAGAAACTTGGCAAGCTGCAATTTTTAAAGTAGGTGATGATGTAAGACAAGATATGTTAGCTTTACAAGTTATTAGCATTTTCAAGCATATATTTCAACAAGCTGGTTTGAATCTCTTTCTTTTTCCTTATCGAGTTGTTGCTACTGCACCTGGAGTAAGATTATAATATAAAATTGAATCATGTAATATATTTATTGAATTACTATATTAAATCTATTATTTTATAGTGTGGCGTTATTGAATGTGTACCTAAAGCTAAATCACGTGATCAACTTGGTCGACAAACCGATTATGGAATGTATGAGTATTTTTTATTTAAGTATAGAGATGAAACATCTGAAGCTTTTCAAAAAGTTAAACGAAATTTTATTAAGTCGATGGCTGCTTACAGTGTAATTACTTATTTACTTCAAATTAAAGATAGACACAATGGGAATATTATGATAGATGAAGAAGGTCATATTATACACATTGATTTTGGCTTTATGTTTGGAAGTTCTCCAGGCGGAAACTTGGGATTTGAACCGGATATTAAGCTTACCGATGAAATGCTTCTACTAATGGGAGGAAAAATGGAAGCTGCACCTTTCCGTTGGTTTATGGAACTTTGTGTTCAAGCATTTCTTACAATAAGGTAGTTAAATTGATATATACATATATATATATATATATATATATATATTTAATAAAATATATTACATTAATATTATTAATATTAATTCAAACTTATTAAAATGTTTAAGGCCATACCATGAAGCTATCATATCTTTAGTGTCTCTTATGTTGGATACAGGTTTACCCTGTTTTCGAGGTCAAACAATTGAGGATTTACGAAAAAGATTTGTACCTATGGCTACTGATAGAGATGCTGCAATTTCTATGTTAACTGTTGTTAAAAATAGCTGTTTAAATTTCCGAACTAAAACATATGACATGATACAGTATTATCAAAATCAAATTCCATTTTAAAAAAATGTATATTAAATAAAGTAATTATAAATCATAATTAACTAGCAATAATTGTAATATCCTTATAATATATAACTACCAGAAAATATATTTTTATTTGTTTTACATACATACAATTTACCTTTTTAAATTAAAATACAAAATAAATGAAATATTTTATAAAATTAATAATTTAATGATCAAAATTAGCAATATATATTTATCAAATCATTATTTTATAATTTATGTTAAATAAACATTTTCAACTTATTACTTTTAACAAAATATGCATTAAAATATATATTAACAATGTTTTAGATATTGCAATACATTTAAAATTAATTTTATTTTAATTCTACTTTTACATTTTCTTGGAATTAATTATTAATTAATTAATTACCTTTACATTAATATTTTTTAAATTCTTAATTTACATTATTTCTTTGAATTCTACTTTTAACGTTAATTTTCTTTGTTATAGTAATAAGATTTATTTTGAGGACGGTGATAATTTGTGAATATCCTCCCTGCAATAAAATTAAAAGAAATATAAGTTTACTGAATAAATTTATTAATAAAATTTTAGTTTTTTTACATTATTTTTGATATGTCAATGTAACAATATTAAACAATTTTTGCACATCATATTTAAATATAAAAAAGATTAAATACTATACACACTTGCTTTAGATTATAATTTAAGAATTTCAAAAATGAGGTTTTAATAACTAATTCATGAAAAATATTTATAATAAAAAAAATTTTATATTAATTTTCTACTAATATGTTTTACTATTTTAATATTAAATTTATTAAATTTCGTAGTCGTTTAAAATTTAGAAATTATGAAAAATATAGTTTTATATATTTACCTAGGAATCGATTGAGTATATTTAAATAAAACAGACGGTGACTGAACTTCACGTTTAGCATCCCTATTCAAATAATACATTTCTTTAATTTTATCATTAGGTCCAACAGGTATACTTGGTTGCGACTGTGTTCTTGCAACTAATTCATCAGGATACCTCAGATGTGTTACAAAAGGTGTCTAACATGATCAAATGAAGTAATTATTAATTTTTATAGTTAATCTATATTTATTATAAATAAAATGAGTTTCTATAAATCAATTATACATACACTTCTACATATAGTGTGTACAATATATGTGAAAAAAGTCACTGGTCGATTTAATTTAAATCCCGTCATTTTAAAAAAAATAGATTTAATTAAACTTTATGCAATCTTATGATGTAATTATCTTTATTCATTAAATTAGGCTGCGCAGTAACATCTTCATTCTGATTGGTTACGATATATTCATATATTATTAATTTTGTAGAATAAAATAAAAGGTAAATAATAAATTATAAATATATATATATATATAAATATATAAATAGAAGGCAAATCATAAATTGTAAATAAATAGAGGGTAAATAATGGATTATAAATAACTAATTATAATAAATGTGCATATTGTATGAAAAAATATTTTTCAAAAATCTTTAATTTTTTTTTAAATATATTTTATACTAAATATTATAAATATATGAAATAAGACTATAAAAATAAATAAAATAATAGGAAGTACAAACATAGTACATAGGAAAAAATTTTTTTAATAACTCATATTTTCATTTATAATTATAATCTATTTATTAAATTATAATTTAATATTTTATAAATAATATATATAAAAATTAAATTTTTATTAAATATATTTAATAAAACGACATTTTTTAATTAAATAATAATCTTTTAATTAGTATAAGACTTTTCACGGTTCATTAGAATTATTTCAGTTTAAAATTACGTTATTCTTATATTTTAGTAACTTTTAAGTAACATTTGGATTGAATTTTAAATTTAGTTGCAATCCTATCTTTATCTATAGTCCTACATAAGCACATATTTTTTATTAGAAATATAATTTTGTAAATTCACTAAAAGCTATCCTTGTGTTCGATTCATGTCTGAATGTCAAGATAGTTCAAGATTTGTAATTCTAAATTAAAACATTATACCATTTGTAATTCTAAATTAAAAATTATACCACAACGTCTAAAAACAGCATTAAATTTCAATACGTTTGTTCGGGCGTGAACCCGAGTGTAAATTCTCCCAGTGATGGTGTAAGGCAGAAACAGATAGAGGAAGGGTTGAGATAGCAGGGTTAAAAAATAGAAAACGATATAGGCTTGATAATGCCAATCCAATCTTCTTTATTAAATAATAATGGTAACGAAATGTA